>JAODUP010000417.1:600000-670362 GCA_025642065.1 Paralvinella palmiformis | reverse complement strand
ATAACGCAATACAAATTATTGGTATGCTACTGTCTCAAGCGTTGAGTAAATAGTTTGAGAAAATGTTACAAGTTATGTAGACGTGCGGTATGGTATGTTCTGATATGAATGGGTGTTTTACAGGAAATATCAATATTGTATGGATTCTCTAGATAATTCGTTCATCAGAATCTATAAATGCCAGCTTTGCTCTCCCCCTTTGTCATACATGTCACATTACGCTCATTGTGGGCAGCCTAAGATCGGTCTAGATATATTAATATGAAATGAGTGATGGCATTTATTCTGGACAATCACTTTACAGACAATGCAACAGGAATGTCGTTCACATTCGTTGGATATCTCATTAATAACGCTGCCTGTATATTGTACATATCCAACGTTTCTTTAAACAACTCAGCTGGTATTTCATCACCACTCTAGTCATGTTATTTCATAAATAGATCATAGTATTTAGGTGGATCAAATGGGTCGGTAATTGGGTGCTAAAATGAGTTAACGTCCTTATATTAAAGTCATTTAATTGGATCGCTAATGTAATTGGCCTGTAGGTGATATATTAAATACGAGCAAATACTCAACTTTCATAATATTGTTATAACATTTCTTTTAAGTATCGCATAGTTAGACAGAAACATCTCAATTATATTTCCTGTCACTCAGAAACACGTATTTCTGTAAAATTGTTGTTCATTTATAATTGGGAGTTAGTTGTGACTGACGGTTATATTTATCTGCCCCACGTAAGCATTAATACACGCACATATGCACATAAAATAATCTGCTATTAGGTTGTTCTTTTGTGGATAGCAGTTTTATTACATAATTGCACGGTAATATTACCACTGACGGTATAATATTACCACTGACAGTATAATTATCCATATTGAAACCATAAAACACTAAGAGCTTTTTTCTTTTCACGTGCAGAACATTATTGTCGGTGTCACAATTGATAATCCATTAATCTATGAAGCGATAACATTGTATTATAGTTTGGTATCACTCTAGCTTTATGCCGTATATTGCTGGTCATACTGACAAGTCCTGGCTAGAAAGATGGGTTCTTCTTCCGTTACAGTACACAGCATAATTAGACCAAGTGATATTTCGCGTGCTATCAGACCATTTTTAATAAAACAAGTCATACGATTTTGGATAGATGTCCACAACTCAAGACATAATAAATTACGAAGATTTTTCAGATGTCAGCGGAAGAAAGACTTCAATAAATAAGCAATAGTTCAATTTAAGATTCGTGTCCTGTCAATATTTAGTTATGCTATATTAAAACTTTGTTAGGTGGACGTTCTGGTCATAATGCAGCTGATAAAAAGGGCCAGAAGTATGAAGGACAGCCTTACTTAATCAAAGTCCCTTTTCTCTTTTGCTTGCCAAGTTTTGAATTAACACAATGAGAAGTGCCTTTGAAAACAATATATAGACTGACCTCATTAAGGAAGTGTGAAGTAGGATAGCTAACAATATTCAGTATCCTATTAATAAAGCAATTTAAATGTATTCCGTCATACAGATTAGGTATGTGTGTTTGTGTGTGTGTGGGGGGGGGTATGCGCGCTGTTTATTAATGTGTGTGTGTTTATGTGTGCGTATGTGTATGTATATGCCCGCGGTGTATGTTTGTACGTGCTTGTTTATGTTTATGTATGTGTGTTTTCCTTATCACATTCAAATTACTGAGTTGAATATCACCACGATCATCAACTTAACAATTGTTATTTAATTATGTTAATGTGTAGCAATCAAAGACATATTTTCTAATCTACATCTACAAATGTTCAGGTAAGTGAGAATTTAAACTGAATAGTATATACACACAATACACTGCATATCGAATAATAATGTCGAACCTATTATCGCTAGTACTAAATAATGTTACAAAACAAGTAATATAAATAAAGGAAAACGCTATTATCACTTTATAAAAGCCCTTTTACAATAATCATCTTCACGGCTAAATAATTACTATTTCTGGGAATCTATACACCATTAACACTAACATCGATTTATGCCGGCATGATTTCACTGATTCTCAATTACTCGCTAAATCAGCCAGGCAATGCGTTATTATATTACATAATTGTGGTGTGCAAGAGAAGACGGGACACATACATACAAACCAGGGATGGAGCGATTACATAACCAAGTTAATTTATTACGATTACTTGAGAATATTATGATTTTGATTACATTCATTCTAAATGTAATATATTACGAATACGATTAAACAACACAAAAATCCTGAAACAATCATCAACAAAATGTATATCATATAAATTTTAATCTGATTTTTCATCGGTATTCACCCAGTTATATGTATAATACCGCTATTTAAACCACCAAGTGTCTAGTTGCATATGAATGAGTGTTGCTTAGTTGCCCAACATAACAGATTGGCTGATTTCAGATGTAGATAGACATCCATTTTTCACAAAGTAATATTTGTTTTAAATTTAAATTAAATTATAGTACATCTAAATATAATTGGAATTGTTTGAATATTGGGGAAATATATATATTTAGTAATGAAATGCATCATGTTTGGTGTAACTAAAGTCAGGTAAGGCCTACATAATAAATAGGATAATTAGAATATAGCCATCTACCTCAGTAACTTGACTACCTCTGTAAACGGACCACATGTTTTACACTCTGATATAATTGCTTTGCTTTAACATTTGTTTTCTCTATAATTGGACCACCTCCCAAATCCGTACTTCGACCTTTGATCTTTGCTCCCGTTTACCATCCCGTATGTCGACGGGGTGCCAACATATGGCCTGTTTATGTTCACTAACAAGGGGATTAACTTATTTGGCTCGTCGTCATCTGACTGCGGGCCAATCATGGTCGTTTGGAGCTGTAGATAAAACGACGGTGTCACAAATAAGGGATGCACGATTGTTTATTGTTTAACTAACTTGCGATTAACCACATGTAAACAACATGAGTTAATTTGATATGCCTGTTCATATGAGTTATAAGTTGCAACATAAGAAGCAGTTTTTCGTCAGATTTTCCTTTCATGTTCATAGAACAAATAAACTTACATATCATCATGTGTATAAATAGCACATGAGTCTGTCAATGGACATATCAGTTCAATTATTATGTTTTGACTTACATACGAAATCGTATAAAAGAATAGTTTAATCGTGAAAGTAATCGCTGATTACGATTATATTTACAATGTAATCGATTACGGTTACATAACATCTGGAAATGGCGATTACGCTAATTTCTTCGATTAATTTAGATAAGGTTATCGGTTATAATCTATTATCTAATTTGAGCTTATTTGGTGTAATACATGAAATTTGAATAGCAAATAACACACACACAAACAAATACACGCTCGCCCACGCACACACGCTCGCACACACACACACACACACACATACACACACACATACACACACATACACATAACATATATATATATATATATATATATATAAACATAACAGCAAACTAGCGTGCACTTATTTCCAATGTGGTCCTTTTTAAAAGAAACAAAATTCGAAGTTTTGAATAGAAGCAATATTTAAATTGAAAAAAAATATATAATATAAAATAAAGAGTTTCTAAATAACAACATTTTTTGAAAATAGATGCTTTACGATTTAATAATGTATCAATAAACTGACTATCACATAGTATTTGCTTAAATTTAACAGATACTCTAAATAATAAGAAACATCAACAATTGAAATTAGTATACTTTTACGTTAATGCATTACATAAATATGTTGATCCTGTGTACCTAAATTAGAATGCAAAATAAAATTACTTCTGATTTGAAATTACATTTATTTATTCCTTGCTGCTATCTATAATCACGTATGTTGCACACTTTAGTGGGTTATAGCTTCTCATGTATTTGATCACACCAACAACTTATTTGTAGGACTGATAGCACTTCTCACGTCATTATTCATAATATAATTAGAAAGGTAATTTTTGTTAGATCAGGTCGTAATACTATAACACATATTATAACACATTTGTTTTATTTCAGTGACTGGTGAGACTGGTGAAGGATTACACATATCTCAGCATGAAAAGTCGCCGATCGGGATTCAGTCCACCGAAGAATCATCCAGAGTTTGAATTCACGGTTCGAGATTATCTGTGCCTTTGCAGGCAATTGATCAAGGGATTTTACAATAGAAACTATTTGGGCTGAGTGAAAATACTACTATTTCTGCTATTGTCGGAGGTATTATAATAGCTAGTATATGTACTTATATATATATATACTTTATTTCCAATTATTGCTGCATTATATATGTACTAATATATATAATTTGTTTTCTTTTTTGCTAGTGGTCGTTTGGTCATAATTTTGCAAGAATTATAAACATCACGAAAATTCGAGTCCATTTTTTTATTATATGTAACATAACATACGCACAAACACAACTACACATACAAATATACTCACATTCACACACAAATACACACACACACACCATACACACCATACACACATACACATATACATACATACACATACATACACACACACACAGATCAAGTGGATAGGCGCTTTAATTTAGATCCCACCACACCTAATTGCATATACTTAGGGACGCTAAATTAAGCGTGAATGAGCGTTCCCTTAGTGATGAACGGTAACGTATGAGGGTTAGCTGTTAGGTTCGAGTAAATCATAGTATTTACTCAGGTTTGAGACGATATTTCGTTCTAGTCCAGTAATAATCCATTGTGCAGTATCGCTACTTTGTTTTTATTTTAGTTAAATCACTTCAGTGAGTCCATACTGAGTTAGTGTACATTCTCTTTGTTATGAACAAACTGTAATGTTTGTTAACACGCTGAGGGTATATAAAAGGCTTGACTTTTCACTTAGGTTAGAGAAGAACTTCGACGCCAGACTAATCGGACGTGTACTGATACATGATTCATATAGGTAGGATTTATTTAGTTATTCGATCCCAGAATAAAGCCGAGGTCAACATCTGAGGTGTCGAAATGTTTTATATACAGGTTTCTTTTGGACCACAGAAAATTACTGTTGAATGTAAACTGTGGTGTCAAAATACGTAGCTTGCATGTAACCGCTTTCCTGTGGGCGTGACATATTTGTCGCGTACGAACAGCGAATTAGCTGGTTCCCACAGGCTGATGAGTAGACCAGACACATGCTTAGGTATACGCACACATCTATCAATATGTGAAGGCATGGAACATTTTATCCTTAGATTAATGTATGTATAGTTGTGTTTAGATTTATGGAGGTAGGTTTCGAAGGATGTTTAGATATGTTGATGCTCTGTGCCTGTTGCCTCTTACTATGTACTCTAAAACACACACACACACATACACACACACACACACACACACATATATATATATATATATATATATATATATTATTTAAAAAAGCTTAGCTAAAGTTAGGTAAAGGCGAAATCCAGATAAGCTAAGCAAAACAAAATAACAAAAGTATGACCTTGATTATAAATGATGGACATGTATTTGTCATTTTGCAGATAACGGTAATTGATACATCAGTTGGATGATCTAGATCTAGCGATGAAAGTTAAAACACTCATCCAACTCCCCAGTGATTTTTATATGGGTGTGTTTGTCCTGTCGACAGTTTATTTAACAAAATGTAAATACATTCTAAACTGAACTATATCTTTAATTCCGACTCGAAATAAAATATATAAGCAAATCTTATTATTTAATTTATCAATCCAATTTCTAGAGCTGTATTTGCTGATTATGTAACGGTTGGACTTAAACGATTAGGAAAGCTTTACATGTTTAGAATAGCCTACTTGTATATCAACATATGTTTACAATTCCTATAGAAAACTATCCTTATGGCAGCTACAAATAAAAGGAAAACATAACTAATCATTGGATGGCTGTATCGATACTAAAACATATTCCAACACAGTTCTGATAGTTGTAGCCTTCAAATGTAATTGGTGCTAACACTAGCTGAAATTCACTATATTTCTTGTTGTAGATCATTCCGGTTGCCTACACAAAGTTTTCTTATTAGTTCGAAACAAAGTGATAGTATCACAATTAAAGAGAAATAGACAGAATTCCACAAGTTGGCTAGTGATATGAATATTAAATATAGCCTTATAAATAATTAAATATTAAAATTTAATTTTACAAATATAGCTGTTATCATCTGTATTCGATTTACAATATTCACCTCTATGAAGGGCAAACACTACGTAAAACAGTTTTACTAAAAACAGAAAAAACGTATTGTGTCATTTGAATAAAACTTATGCTTGTTTTACTGTGAAATAATAAGTGTTTGATGGAATACCAGATACAGTTGATTAAGAAAGTGTTAGTGTATGTGTACATCGATTCATATTTTAAGTGAATCTCCAAAGAAATCAACTAAGCCCATTGTGTTGTAATATGTTTGTTTTGGAAGATTGTAGATAATATATGAATTGCATCTATTCAAACAAATTAGTATAGAAGCAGCAGTGAATTGGCATAAAATATGAAAGTAAGAATGGTAATATATATATATATATATATATATATATTGCAACATTTGATAATACAGAAACTAACCTCAGATTCATACTTATTGCGCCTTTTGTCTGGTCAGACCACTTACTAGCTGCATCTTAACACGGAATTACTCTATGTATTGGTTAAGGCAACACTAAAAATGAAGTAGGAATAGTATAAGATGGAATAATACTGGAATAGAGCGAAATGTCCTCATAAACCTGGATATAGATAGTGTCTTTCTCAGAACTAATCATTTTAAGTTCGGGTTCATTACTTAGTGCAAGCTTAATTTAATTTCCCTAAGAATATCAATCTTGTATTATGGGGTTATTTTTTTTACCTTTCTGCGCAATGGCATAGCTGCTAAGAAAATGTACGCAATGAGACAGCATATTTTGAAATTAATGGATGTTTAACAGGAAAGTGATACCAAACTTTCAAGTGTACTCTAATGAATTCACTCATGAGAACAAATAATTGCCTAGTTTTCTCGCATAAGGGTTTCGCATTTTATTCATTATAACAAGGCAAAGACTGCCCTGCATGTAGTAAAATGATGCAATCGGCTTAAGGACAAGCCAAGAAGAATGCTGATGTCATGCGTTAGAAGAATTTTAATGACAGATCCGTTGTATTTTACATACCCAAGTCGCTTTAGAAAAACTTAATTAATAGTTAATCCCCATGTTAGGCAAGCTTTTATTTAATTTAAATTATCTATCATCTCCAGATGACACACACGCTTTTCTTAGTTGAGTGGTTATTATAAAATGAAATTTTTTTCAATTTATATTAACCGATTAATTTTACTCATTCGATAATTGTCACATTCGATAAGAGATAACTTTTAAAATCCAAGATATATTTTAATGTTAAGTTAGATCGATAGAAAAGAGTTTGAAATATTTGTTTAATTAATGACATATTGACCACACCACCTAATTACAGAGCGAATCTTGTTTGAAATCCCGACACATGTATCTAAAAAAGGCCATTATTTAAATGAATAAGCCACATTTATGGAAATTAAAGTGGGTACAAACTGCATGATATATATATATATATATATATATATGTATATATGTATATGTGTATATATATATATATATATATATATATGTATGTATGTATGTATGTATGTATGTGTGAGTGTGTATGTGTGTGTATGTGTGTGTATGTGTGTGTATGTATGCATATGTGTATGTGCGTGCGTATGTGCGTATGTGCGTGTGCGCGTGTGTGCGTGTGTGTGTGTGTTTTGTATGTGTGTATGTGTGTGTTTGTGTGTATGTGTGTGAATGTGATTATATTTGTATGTGCGTTTGTGTTTTTGTGTGTATTTTATGTTACATATAATAAAGGAATGGACTCAGATTTTCGTGATGTTTATAATTCTTACAGAATTATTGCCAAACGACCACTACCATAAAAGAAAACAAATTATATATATATATTAGTACATATATAATGCAGCAATAATTGGAAATAAAGAATATATATATAAGTACATACAATAGCTATCGTAATACCTCCGACAATAGCAGAAATAGTAGTATTTTCACTCAGCCCAAATAGTTTCGATTGTAAAATCCCTTGATGCTGAGACTGAGACATGCGTAATGTTTCACCAGTCTCACCATTCACTAAAATACAACACATGTATTACCATATTACGACCTCTAAATATGACCTAACAAAAATCACCTTTCTAATTATATTATGAACAATGACATGATAAGTGCTATCAGTCCTACCAATAGGTTGTTGGTTTGATCACTAACCAATAGCATATAAATACATGGCAAGCTATAACCCACTATAGTGTACAATATACCTTATAGCAGATAGCAGCAATGTATCAATAAATGTAATTTCGAATCAGAAATCATTTTGTTTTGAATTTTAATTTAGGTACACAGGATACGTGATAGCAGAAACTTCACTCTCAGTCAAGCAATGTATCAATACATGTAACTTAAAATCAGAAGTAATTTGTTTGCATGTAAATGTTTCTTATTATTTAGAGTGGTAGTTAAATTTAGGCAAATACTAGTTTATTTATCCATTATTAAATGGCAAAACATCTATTTCCCCAAAAAGTGTATTTAAAAACTCTTCATTTTATATATATATATATATATATATATGAGTGTGTTTGTGTGTATGTGTGTGTGTGTATGTTTGTGTGAGTGTGTGCGTGTTATTTGCTATTCAAATTTCAAGTATCATGTATACCTTTACACCAAATAAGTTCAAATCAGGTAATCAATTATATCCAATACCTTTATCTAAATTAATGGAAGTAATAACCGTAATCGCCATTTCCAGACGTTATATAACCGTAATCATAATCGATTAAATTGTAAATAAAATCATAATCAGCGATTAATTTCACGATTAAACAATATAGTTTCGTATGTAAGGCAAAATATAACAGTATAACTGATTTACTCATTGACGTACTCATGTGCTATTTATACACATGATGATATGTCAGTTGATTTGTTCTATGAACATGAAGGGAAAATTTGACGAAAAACTGCTTCTTATGTTGCAACTTATAACTCATATGAACAGGCATATCAAATTAACTCATGTTGTTTACATGTGGTTAATCGCAAGTTAGTTAAACAATCAACAATCGTGCATCCCTTCGTGGTGACACCTTCGTTTTAGCTACTGCTCCAAACCACAATGATTGGCCCGCAGTCGCATGACAACGAGCCAGATAAATTAATGCATGTGTTAGTGAACATATAAACAAGGCAACATACGGGATGATAAACGTAAGCATAAGATGAATATTAAAGGTAGAAGTACGGATTTGGGAGGTACATCCAATTATAGAAACCAAATGTTAAAGCAAAGCAATAATATCAGTGTGTAAAAAAGTGGTCAGTTTACAGAGGTGGGCAGGTGACAGAGGTAGATTGACTATATTCTAAATATCCAATTTATTATATAGATCTTACCTGACTTTAGTCACACCAAACATGATGCATTGCATTACTAAATATATGTATTTTCCATCTAGGCAAACAATTCCAATTATGTTTAGATGTACAAAAAGTTAATTTAATTTGTGTTAATTATTACTTTAAATTACCTTGAGAAACCTTGATGTTTATTCACATTTGAAATCAGTCCAGCTGTGATATTTGCATCAAGGCAACTAACCAACACTCATTCATATGTAACTAAACACTTGGTGGTTTAAATAGCGGTATTATACATGTAACTGGGTGAATACTGATGAAAAATCAGATTAATATTTATGTGATATACATTTTAGTCATGATTGTAATCAGGATTGTTGTACAGTGTAATCGTATTCGTAATATATTACATTCAGAATGAATTTTATCCTAATCATAGTATTCTCAAGTATTCTTAATTGTAATAGATTACATGGATCATGTAATTGCTCCAACCCTGGTGTATGTGTTTTCTCTTCTGTTTCACAGAACAAAATCACACATTGCCTGGCTGATTTAGCGTGTAATTGAGAATCAATGAAAACATGCCGGCATATATCGATATTAGTGTTAATGGTGTATAGATTCCCAGAATTTATTTTTAGCAGTGAGCATGATTAACGTAAACTGCCTTTTATAAACTAATAATGGCGTTTTCCTTTATTTATATTACTTGTTTATAACATTATTTAGTACTAAGGATAATAGGTTCAACAGTATTATTCGATATGCACTGCAGTGCGCGTATTTACTATTGCTTGCTAAACATTAACATAATTAAATGACAGTTGTTGAGTGGATGACCGGAAGTCTCTTCATAGATCGATGTGTAGCTTTATGGAATCGTTAAAGGTGAATAAAAGAGTTATATATCGTTAAATTAAATCGGTAAGATACAGTGGTGATATTCTACTCATTAATTTGAATTTGAATGTGATAACGAAAACACACACACATAAACTAAAAACAAGCACGAGTGCGCACTCACACACACATACACCGCGCGCATACACACACACAAAATAAACACACAAACACACACACAAAAACACACACTGCGCGTACCCCCCCCTCACATGCATACACAGGCACACCCATACAGAGACACACACATGTGCGCGCCCGCATACCCAATTATTTATGAAGGGATACATCTAAACTTTATTAATAGGTTACTGAATATAGTTAGCTATCCTATTTCACACTTTCCGAATGAGGTCAGTCTATATCCTGTTTTCAAAAGCACTTCTCTATGTGTTAATCCAAAATTTGCAAAGCAAAAGAGAAAGGAACTTTGATTAAATAAGGCTGTTCTTCAAACTAGATATTGACAGGACATGAATTTAAAATTGAACTATGGGTGACTTATTGTAGTTAAGTCTTTTCTGCCTTCGACAAATCTTCGTAATTTGTGATTTCTTGAATTGTGGGCGGAGCATTTGAAGTATTAAAACATAATTTGGAGACGAGCATGCCAGTAAATTTTAATCAGTGCCAGTTAGAAATGTTTTAGTTATAAATAATTAATAATGATTTTGGTGAATAGTGATATATTCATTGAATTATTTTACCCTAACCTTGAATCTACAGATTATGATATTTCTTTATTTCATTTAATAGCCAAGGTTTAGTGCAAGATATTGTCTTCGCATTCATTGTTGTTGGGAGAAAGGTCATGTCTGGTATCATCTATCAAAAATCGTATAACTTGTTATATTAAGAATGATCTGATATCACGCGAAATATCACTTGGTCTGATTGTGTTGTGTACTGCAGCGGAAGAAGCACCTATCATTCCGGCCAGGACTTGTCAGTATGATCAGCAATATACGGCATAAAGCTAGCGTGATAACAAACTATAATATAATGTCATCGCTTCATAGATTAGTGGATTATCAATTGTGACACCGACAATAATGTTCTGCACATGAAGAGAAAAAGCTGTATTTAATGTTTTATGGTTTCAATATGGACAATTATACTGTCAGTGGTAATATTATACTGTCAGTGGTAATATTACCGTGCAATTATGTAATAAAACTGCCATCCACAAAAGAACAACCTAATAGCAGATTATTTTATGTACAAGGCATATGCATTATGTCGTAGTAAAAAAATGTTATTTACTCAATGGACTCAAAATAATAAATTATTGTTGTCAGTTAGTCACTGTTTGATTTCCTGTATCTATAAAATAGCCATTTTATAAATGAAATCACTTATATGTGTTCACCAGGTGAAAAGGTAAATTTGAGAATCCCAAGTTTTCTATACGATACAAACTGGTGGTTCTGGTTGACATGAATAGTATTCTCCTTTTCCTTTAGTATATCGAACTAATTTCAATATTTACTTAACTGGGAATTATGTAATTCGAATTACAAGTCTGATATATAATTATATGTTCATGAATATACCGTTGATGTATGGAGACATAGATTGGTGTTTTGTAAAGATTATTTCAAAAGCAAACATAAAATGCTATCATATACTATGATGTTCAAGAGAAATTGGTTTATCTACTCCTATATTCCATTTCAATAATTACTAGATAACAGAAGTAGTTAGTTAGTTAGTTAGTTAGTTAGTTAGTCAGTTAGTTAGTTAGTAAGTTAGTTAGTTATTGTGTTAGTTGTTTATTTAATGTATATATATATATATATATATATATATATATATATATATATATATATATATATATATAATATATAATATACACAATAATAGATAGATTAATGGATTTTACAAATGTGCTTAGAACGTCACATAGATAGTCAGATACATTGGCAATTATGTAATTATATATTAAAATAGAAGATATATAGATATATAGATACATAGATAGATAAATAAATAAATAGCAAATGCTTATCTAACACAAATTGGCAACTTTTCCAACAATAAATGCGTGGTGATACTATGGCTTTAGCTGAACCACGGATGCTTGCATCAATGAGAGACCCAGTGGATCGATGTTTTATGAATACATGTTAGTATATCCTTCCACTACTTGCATCCCATCAATAACAGATTAATACATCAATTAGTCTTCTATAATACCAAATATCAGGATCGGTCTAAATGATATAAACTTATACATTAATGACATGGTGCATGTTATTTGCACATCATTAACGACATTTTGTAAGAAATACTTTAGTCATATGTTGGCCATATATGTTTCAGTACAACACGTCTGCGCTACATTGGAACATAAACCATTAAACTTCAATAAAACATTTAAAGTGGGGATTGACATTTGACACGATGAGGGCTTAAATGTACTTATTTATTAGCCCCGAAAATATTTATTTTTCAAAAGCGATATGAATTAATCAAATGATGAATAATGCCATAATTTCAGAAGAAACACGCATTTATAATTTGTGATAGGCGAAATATCAGAGAGTAGACTCATGTAAAGATTTATCATTTTAAAATAGAACTTTGTTTGGCCCACTAGATGCCAGAAATGAAATTTTGTTCACTGACAATGGACAAGATATCATATTGATATTATATTGAAGAAGAACAACAGACAATATATGTATAATCTGTGTGAGACTTATTCTGTTGATTGATATACCTTACGTCTGTTACGTTAATTATACAAACTGTATTGATGAATTTAATTTCTTCATTTATCTATATTGGTTTAGTAATGATTTCAGTTTATGCTAGTATCACATATCCTAGTTATCATTACTCTTAAATGGAATTAATAACACTAAAACACATTTAAATAAGCGTACCTATTGACGTGAACGCACCTGACCACACACGCGCAAAAACACACATAGATGTATGTATATGTGTGCGTGTTTGTAAGAGCACATTTACGCCCGTGCGTATGAGTATATGTGTGTGTTTATGTGTGTCTATATTTGTTTGTGTATGAGTGAGTGAGTGAGTGTGTGTGTGTGTGTGTGTTTTAGCTGTGTATAATAAGGCACAGGCACATATAATGTCGGACCGTGAATTAAAACTCTGGACATTTCTTCAGGGGAATTATTCCAGAATGGCGAGACATGTGTAATGTCTCACCAGTCCCTAAGCCGCCAAGCAAAAATTTAAACCGAATCACCTATAGCCGTGGAGTTTGTGAGTAGAACACTCAAGTCATATCACGGCAGTATTGAGAATATTTAGATTAAATATCTAAGCAGCTCTATTTATAGCAATTTTATAAATTCTGTATCTTTCTTCAAAGCAATACTATATAAACTATATAACCAATTGTCACCGTCTTCAAATGTCAGTTTTTACAAGGGCAGGCGTCATGAAGAGACTATTAAAGCTGTTAAGCTTAACTGCTATTAAAAGACTGACATATGCGCTGAAGCATACCATATTAGCGCGTCATAGCTTCGGTACTGTTTAAACTATGGTATCATTTTCAAATCTGACCTAATGTCTCCTATTCTAACTATTGTACTAATAAAGTTCTTAAATATTATTTATAACAAGCAGATTAGAGTTAATCTTGAATGCCATAGTACAAACTGGACCTAAGAAAGATAATTATATTCCCACTTACAACCAAGGTGAATTTTACATATAACTAATGTTGTTATACAAAATCCAAGTCCAATGCCACCGCTCGAGATGCGATGCAGTATTTCTATTCCTGAGTCAGGAGTACTTATCATACATTAATAGCGTACTCTGCCCGTTAACATGAATTAAATGATGGATAACCAAGCCAGACATCTAAGCGGCGTCCCTCCAAAGACGCAAATAGTACATGGAATATACAGCTCTAGAACTGTTGTTAGCATGCGCCGACCTGGAAACATATAGTCTCCACGAACAGAAAAAGGAACATCTCAATCGCAGCATAATAAACACAAATCCAATATATTTGGCAAGCAGAAAACACGACACTCATTCTCTGGCACGGACAATGTGTGTTTTAGCTGTGTATAATAAGGCACAGGCACAAATAATCTCTAACCGTGAAATCAAACTTTGGACGTTTCTTCAGGGGCTGAATGCAGAGTTGCGACTTTTCTTGCTGAGACATGTGTAATGTCTCAACAGTCCCTAAGCCGCCATACATAAACCAAAAGCGAAACCTACAGCCGTGGAGTTTGGTAGTAGAACACCCAAGTCAGATCACGGCAGTAGTGAGAATGTTTATATTAATTATCTAAGCAGGCCTATTTATAGCTATTTGTCAATTGTGTCTGTGTGTTTGTGTGCGTGCGTGTGCGTGCATGCGTGCGTTATATGACACAAACAGAGAGAGAGAGAAAATAAGTGAGGGTAATTTAACTGCGGTAATAACAAGCTACATTGGTACTTCTTGATAATAACATGCACACCTATTCTAGTTTATGTTTGAGGATTCCAGTGATTTGGAAGGGAACCAATTGGTTGCATATTCCGAGATATGAATTTAACTTGCTAACATTGATGTGATAGACCTATCCTGTATGGCGGAAGATCAACTCTGATCTTCAGCAAAGGTGGATTTTGTACTTCAGGGTATTTCATGGTTTTGATATTAGTTAACTGAAAATAAAAATAAACTTTCAGATAATCTCGACAAACAAGATTAATTAATATTTAAATATTTACGCGATAAAGTTCCACACTCCACCCATTCAAAGACTATCGCATTTGGCTACGTATTTAGCATCACAATTACACTGAAGTTCCCCTCACAGCTTGAGTAGATGTTCAAAACATATGTTTTGCTAAATTCGTTGGGTTTATTTGATTATCGTTGGTAATGTATGTAAACTTATGCAGGTGACAGATAATAACTAGTTAGGAGATTATTTGGATATTGATGTTTTGGTAGTATTAAATTTAGGAAAACATAGAAAAGCAGAATGAGCAAGTCGGAATAATCTCCTATCACTATTACAGATAATATATAATTGTGACTTCGCCGTATTACAACAAGCATGTATTCGGTAAGGGACTCTATTTTATCAGAATGTTTTAGCATCTGTCTTTTGGCATTTATACTACAACTCCGGAGTAAACCAACTTCACAAATACATCACCTTCTTTATCTCCATCTGATATAAAAAAATAATTCATAATGATTCGTTCAACATCATGTTCCCCTAAATTACCAGTCACCATGGGTGAATCATTGTCCTTAAGCCCAAATTTGGAGTTTGAAATGTTTCGTAAGTGAAGTTAATCAGTTCTCTCATTGATGTTTGACCATGCAGACTATATGACATGTTTTCAATGCAAATAATTTATATATGTGTGATATAAGAAAAATCAACATCCAGTTATATGTTGATGAAGTTCAAGATACTAGACAACGAATAATTCTTCAGCAAATCTATTTTTATATTAATATATTATCGGCAAAACAATGCACTAGCTTTCAAAATGTTCATCAAGCCAATCAACTCGTTTTTTGCTCAAAAATCTGAATATATATTATTATTAATATATATATATATATATATATATATATATATATATATATATATATATATATATATATATATATAATTCGGAATTATCAGCTGATAAATGAATGTTTGTTGACAAGCTTCCCAGGATTTATTGGCTTACTTTAATTTGATATTTGTATTAATGAACTATTTGCCTGATAAATTAGTTATTATAGATAAATATTTAGAAATGTTACTTTATATGATTTTACAACTACTCGAAAATAGTATTTCCTTTGTGGAGATTTTAGAAACAATTGTGACACCAGAATAACAAAGCATCTCTAAGGTGATAGTGTATTCTGTATCAATAACATCACTAGTAGCAATAATAGTAATTGCTGAGTATTAGTATTAGTAGTAGTATAATTAGTAGTAGTAGAAAAGGTACTGGTTTTAGTTTTTTGAATGCCGGCTGAATATTAATTTTTTTTATTAATATTGTTATTTTTACCGTTATTATTATTATTGCTAGTACTATTATTTTTGTTTCTGTATGTTCTATTGCAAAATACAACTACCTGTTTTCAGGATGGTATCATTCTAAACAGTAATACGCAATACTATTTACAAGAAATATGCCCCTTTGTACGCTTTAGAGTGTTTCGATTATATTACTATGTTATTAAACCAAACAATCCATAAAGCCTAAGCACTAACAATGAAATAAGCCTACATTGGCCATTTTACTTTCTGAAAAACATATACATTTTCTATACAGCATTTTTTCATAGTACATGTGTTTTAATTCTAGTTTAATTATAATGATATCCGACTTTCATCCGATAGTGGGGCATCTTTATTAATATATATATATATATATATATATATATATATATATATATATATATATATATATATATCATATATATATATATGTATTAGTATTAGCTATTTATTTAATTATCCTCTGACGTAAAGAAATGTTTGTGTACTATAGGGATGCGGTTTATGTACAAATAATCGCTATATTTATACCAAACAAGTTTTCCTGATGATAAGCAAGTATACATAAATTTAAAGCCATGGAATAAATGGGATCGTTTTTCATCTTGAATTTAAGCTTGCTTTGAATATATAGCTATTTGAATTAAAAAGAATATGTTGAATGTTAATAAGAATAGTATGGGATTCACTGATTTCTGATTGGAGCAACATGTGAAGAAAAGTATATATATTCCATGTCCGTATTTAATCTAGTGTTTATATTGAACAATACTCTAGGAATAGACATTCGGGTGAATTGTATATGTAAGTCCTATTAAAAATCAACTAAATACCATTGTTTAAGCTGCATTTGCTTGCTTTATGTTTTAGATCACTTTACAATATCCTGTTTCACACATTGAAAGTACTGAGACGAACACCACAAATATATCTAATTGATGTGATCCAAATGTTAAATACTGGTGAGGATAAACTATTTTGAGTTGTGTTCACAGTTTAGCTATATATATATATATATATATATATATATATATATATATATATATATATATATATATATATATATATGAACACACACATTTGTATCCAAAAGCATTTAATAATTAATAGTAATGTAAATTTAAGAAGCCACATTTCCAACAGGAGTGACTTAATGGCCCAGTATAATGATACTCTATACAATATGTTTGTATATATATATAATGATAGTTGTCCAAACTAGAGGAGGACACACAATCAGATAAAATTGCTTTGCCAGAAATCAAATAATTTAAGAAATATATTTCATCGTAAGATCGGTTCATTAAAATGACGTGATTATTTCTCTTAACTTTTACGTTGGATGTTATACGCTGGACATTTAGTTTAATTGATTCATGTTCAATTGTTTAGCTATTATCATTCGGTAATCGTAAAAATCCTGAAAAAAGGGTTATGCTTATTTTAGGTTATGATAATGGTACAATTCTTCGACTTTGATGCAGGATCGCTATTTTTTATATTAAAAAGATCTTCTAAAGTAGCATAATAAGCCATTTAGTATTGTCCATTCCATATAAAATATTGCGTATAATAATAATAATAAAAAAAATAATAATAATAATAATATGTATAATAATAATAATGCACGAATTGGCAGTTTTTAATATGTGTGGCAACTCAAAGGAGGGAAACGCGTAATGTCTGTAATGTGTGGCTCCCCGTGGAGACTAATTATAATTGTATTTAGAATTTAGAATATAACGCATATTAGGTGGAGAGAACATGGCCTCATGGCTGGATGGCTTGAACATTTTTCCTACTATCGTTCCGCGAAACTGGGACATCCCGCACATAATTACCACAGTCATTGGTAGGCATGCTCTCGCTTTACCCAAAATCCAAAGAGGTGGTATGTGTATAACTTGGCTTCCAATTACATTGTTCAAACAGGTAGTATTCATAACTATTCTAAGCCGTTACCTATGATCACAGTATTGAAGTCAAATATAGCTAAATCTAAATTGTTATTATAATGTTCATATTTTGCATATGCATTGTTATCATGGTGTTAATATTATTGATTATTTGATTGATTGATAGATAAATAGATATGTGGCTCGATGTGAGAGGTGTTTACACACACACTCTCTCTCTCTCACACACACACACACACACACACACAAAACAAATACACACACACACAAACACACACACACACACAAACACACACACTAATATATATATATATATATATATATATATATATATATATATATATATATATATATATATTAGTATTATTATTATTAAGATGTAAGTTCGTGATTAGAAAGATAGGTAGATAGATACCTGGATAGTTACATGAATAACTAATTTGGTTTATTTGTAGTTAGAAAAATGACAGCTAGGATTTCATTACATATATACTACGATAGATCGAATAGTAGTTAGATTGTAAGTTAGATTGATATATAGATAGATAGATAGATAGAATAGCTATATAGATAGACAGAATGTTAGAACAATGTGTAATGATATATGTGGCCGATACAGACTTTCTGGATATAAATCAAGCTATAAATAATATCACACATCATTTCTTTGAGAAGTTGCCATATGATGGCATGGACGGACTGTGACCACACAAAATATAAATCATATATTGGGCGTGTATTATTCAATACTATAATCTACACTATAATATACAATATTAAAGGTAATCTAGCAATTATACGGTTAGTGTGACTTTTGGCATCATTTGATTACACTGTAAGGTAGATGCCCTGTTTTGTGGGATTTGAAATGAATCATTTATGATTTATCTTTTACTGCCACTGTTGTGCTCATAATAGGCTAAATGGGCATAAGGACCTCTAAAAGTAATGAAGCGAAGTCAAAAATGAAACACTCATCAGATATGCTTACCCTGAGATTCGAACTAAGGCGGTAGGGATCTGTAATCCAACGCGGTACCAATTAAACCGCAGAGGTGCCCGTGAGTGTATGAAATGTGGTGTTCTTTTACACCCTAAACAATGACCATGCTGCACCTGTTTAAAACCAAAATATAGTAGTATAAATACCTGCGTGGCGTACAAGAATGCTTCATTCTTGGTATGGAAATCATTCTGGGTCAGAAACTGGTTTTGTTCATGGTCATAGCAATAACACGATATAAAGGTTTCACAAATATTGAAAATGAGTACATATTTATATCCCATGACAAAAGTTTTTCCAGCTTGATTTGTATTTGTGAAATCGATATATATGTCAAATGGGACAACATATTAAGACATTCACATACGAATATATGTTGACAGGTCAAAATGTTATGAAAAAGCCACATTGACAATAGTTTAAAACACATACCGAAACATCCATGAAGGGAACTGGTAACTGACTACATGACGATTTGGTATTTAAACATTTGAATGAAATAAGTAATTATATGTTTAAGCAAAATGGTCTTCCATGATATATTTTCGTTTGTATATACCTCCTTTAAAACACCAAATACTTATTCCTGTCTTATTTGAACTTAATACAATATCGTCATTTAATTTTAGCTAAAATAAATTGTTTATTACTGATATATACTGTCGTAGTACTGGATTATATTTAGATTAACTGGCTTAAGTCTGACATGCGGATTTCCGTAGAAATATCGTAAACGATAAGATTATACAACATCATTATTTGTTCCTTTTTATAACCTTGATATACAAAACATAGGAGGAGCTTGGAGATAAATAAAGAGCCAGAAAGAGCGGGAGATAATTAAATTAATGTTTTGCTATACAAAAATCAATATAAAGTCTCTATCCCAAATGTGAGCTGTTGAAATTCACTTAGATTGAAATACATCTGAATAACTCGAGCCAGTGTCTTAGTCCTGGCTATATTTTGAAACCATTGTTTTTGTCTGGTTATTGTAGAACAATCACAACACTTTGGCATAATTTTTTATCACACAGTTTAGGGTATAACTATATGGCAGTACCAGAGTCTAACTGAAGCTGGCGTCTTATATAATTTCACTACTCAGGAATACATTAATACGAGTAATCCGATGCTTATTTATGTAATTGTATTTTTTTCAGATGAGTCTGTGAATGCAACAAATGATTGATGAATAGATCATCATAATTATTGGCCTGGCACGCATGTTTTGGGTAGGTTAATGGGTGTTTGTCAGATTGGTCGTTTTGGGGAATAACGATTATTTAATTGAAAAACAGAAAGGATGTGCTGATTGATTGGAAACATAGGTATATATATTCGATCGATTAATAACGATATATAACGTAGTCCCATTATTTAACTTCGTTTTACATATACATCTGACGAATCCTTCATTTCTTTGAAAACTGATAGTTCTGTATTTGGTAATATAACTATTACTTATGTATACAACATTGAGCGTATTGCCAGACTTCGATGTGTTGTTTTATCTTTTATGAAGTTAAAACCAGAAGAAACATGTACATTCCACTAACCGAAAAGCAATATCTTACCTTAGACTCTATTTTATTGATAATGATATAACCAAATCAGGTTTATAAGTGAAGAGAACCGAAGTCCAACAACTTCTAATTCATCATCTTTAATAAAATATAAATTACGAGTACCATTAGACTGTACAAACACTGCTGTACTTTAACTACCATATCATAATGATGGAGTATATTGATTTTAAAGAAAAAGAAACTTTACGATTTGTATATACACTTTGAAATTATCTGATATGTATTTGCTGAGAGAAACTCTCTAGTGTACAGGAAGTGTTTAGAAATGAGTTTAATTTGAGGTATAATGACACTACTTTACATCTAGTGTGAATGTAACATCATGTTGTAATCTGCATATATCCTTGATCAGTCATAAGGCTATTAGCCAAACATAACAAAATGTAACGAAAACTGATGGAACACAAAAGAGATTATTATATTGGTAACCTTTCGTTCGTGCCGCAATAACCTGGTTAGCACAAACATTCAAATGATCTACATTCAGTATTTTAATTAGCATATTAAGTTTTAATTACATTTAGATTTATACATTTGGATTAAATATTGTAATTGAGTATTATGTTTACATCAGCATTGTATATCCTATGATGAGACTAATTACAATAAATCAACGAAATAAATAAGAAATAATCATAGAATGATAAATCGACCAACTACCTATTTTTATTTAATGTCTGCTTTTTGAGTGGATAGCCTCTTGTAGTTATACAAAATAAAAAGGTTCCTATATCATTATTACCTAATTACTCACAATATGGGAACAAACTATATCTGCATCTTAATACTCATGCAGAGGTGTATGTATATATGTGTGTATATAGGTATGGGTGCGTTAGCGTATATTTATAATAAGTTGCACTATCTCAGAACATCAACATCTTAGTATATTTGATACTTACACATCCATGATTCTATACATAAATAAAACTATGAATTCATCCATCTAAATATAAAATATTCTGCACCTCCATACATATGCACTTGTGTCTATATCACCTGTAATCCTTTGTTTACCAGATGCTCCGACATTCGTACGCAATCACCATAGCTTGCATACCAGAATGCGACTACATGTAATCTATGTGTAAAGCGAGAAAGTACGTACACAAAATATCACTTGACGCAACAACTCACAGTAAAAATAACGTGTGGGGGGTTAATTATGAGTTAGAATACACACATTATAACTACTTAGACAACACATGTTTCATTCAATAATACGTTTCTGCGGTCTAAAGGAAAGCTATGCAACATAACAGTTCTAAGCCACAAACACTGATCTCAGCTTTACTCTGGGTTCGAATATCTAAACTAATCCTACCAATCCTATCAACAGAATTTCGACTGCTCCGTTTTCGTAATTTGTTCTGTAATCAAAATGAAAGTTTGGGTCTTGTTTAACCACTAGTCGCGTCAACAAACACCCCAGTCTTTTTGAACACTTGACAAACTTGCTTATGTACACTATTTATATATGGAACCAATGAAGTATCTCAGCTTAAACAACAAATATCAATACTAAACAATGTAGTTTTACTGGAATACTATTAAACATCCTGTGCATGTGTGCATGCATTTATGTTTACGTGAGGCATATAATATAACCTTTAATCACAACTAACTACCACTTATAAATGCATTTTACAGAAATACATGTTTCAGAGTGACAGGAAATACAATTGCAATAGTTTTGTCTAGCTATGCTATACTTTGAAGCAATGTTATTACAATATTATGAAAGTTGAGAATTTTCTCGCATTTAATAGCTTTGGATATGTACAATACACAGGCAGCGTTATTATTGATATATCCAAATAATGTGATGGACATTCCTGTTGCATTGTCTGTAAAGTGATCACCCAACCATTTGATCCACCTAAATACTGTGATCTATTTATGAAATAGCCTGACTAGAGTGGTGATGAAATACCAGCTTTAGATATGTACAATACACAGGCAGCGTTATTATTGATATATCCAAATAATGTGATGGACATTCCTGTTGCATTGTCTGTAAAGTGATTGTCCTGAATAAATGTCATCACTCATTTCATATTAATATCTCTAGACCGAACTTAGACTGCCCACAATGAGCGCAATGTGACATGTATGACAAACGGAGGAGAGAAAAGCAGGCACCTATAGATTCTGATGAATGAATTATCTAGAGAATCCATACACTAATGATATTTCCTCTGAAACACCCATTAATAACAAAATGTACTATACCACATGTCTGCATAACTTGTAACATTTTCTAAAACTATTTACTCAACGTTTGAAACAGTAGCATAACAATAACGTGTATTGCGTTATGAACCGAAATATGATATAAATAATATGGGAATCATGCGTGTTCATGCCAGGTGCATACAGATGAATGTTTATTACTAGGATTTTGTAAATGTATGGAAACTTATCATTGGTCCGAATTAAACCGTTCACTTGAAACATATATCTCAGGTATAATTGTGTAAAGAACTAGGAAGTAGCTGCAGCAAGTATATAATATAATGTAAATGTAGAGACAGAATAATACATTTTGAAACATAAAATATAACCATAATATCTCTATATATAGTATACTAAACATAAATATAATTTTGTTCTAAGCAAGAGAGTACAATTAATTTACTACATACCTACTTATTATTTAGAGACATAGTACCTTAATCTAAATTGCTTATATTACTGTAAAAGTGCCTTTTTAAATGATCAAATACGACCATCTTTAAGATCACCAGTCAGTCGTGTAAAACCAAAGAAGAATTAATTATATTGATATTAATTGTATTACTGACATAACACTGACACAAATAGTACATTAGAAAAAGTATGGATTAGTTGTTTATTCAATCTAAACAAAATGTCTTAGAAAAACATTATATAAATAAAAGAGATTATTCAAATGTAATTAAATAATTTATTAATAGCAATAGGAATCAAACTTACGATGTGATGTCTTCCGATCAGTTCAGTAATTATAGCTGAAATTTGCAAATTTGGAGAAGAACAAACTCGTAGTTGTTCGGAATTTTTTAAGAGATTGTCTTATCAATCCTAAAACAAGTAACACAGTAAATATCTGGAAATAAAGTTCGAAACAGAACTTCTATGTTATCATCAGGATAATACATATTTAATGGAAGGTAATATGTGTATATCAACGAAGTGTGAGCCTGCACATTATGAAGCATATACAATGTAAGATATATTTGTTAGAAGTTCTCTGTAGCGTCTTTTTCTAATTGTTATACCCACACTAATATATATATATATATATATATATATATATATATATATATATATATATATATATATATATATATATATATATAGAAAGAGAGAGAGAGAGAGAGAGAGAGAGAGAGAGAGAGAGAGAGAGAGAGAGAGAGAGTAGAGAGAGAGAGAGAGAGAGAGAGAGAGAGAGAGAGAGAGAGAGAGAGAGAGAGAGAGAGAGAGAGAGAGAGAGAGAGAGAGAGAGAGAGAGAGAGAGAGGAGAGAGAGAGAGAGAGAGAGAGAGAGCGAGAGAGAGAGAGAGAAGAGAAAGAGAGTAGTTTCTTTCCAAAAAGGGTAAAATAATATTATCTATCAAAATCAGTGAATACGAAACTATTGTAGTTTCTAGGGTGGGCTTATGACAATTGAACTTCAATATGAAAGGTTTTGTTGTCACTTGTGAAAGAAAAACGTTATTTTATGCTTTCTGTGGAATTAATAATATTTAATTCAGCTTGAGATTAATTTAGAAGAATACTGTACTACAAAAGAAATTTTGTTGATTAAGATAGCAGTATTGAGGTGTAGGATATAATATTAAATCTGGTGTTCTAGATACGAAATTAAACTATAACTAGAAAGTTTCATTTCGATCATTTCATAACAGCTTTGTCAATATTTTCACGTACATGGTTCTCAATTGCTTTATATCCTAGTAACAAAACTTGTATTTTAATATTTAATATTTCAACATCGGAATGGTCTAAAGTGCTGAAACCTATACGACTAGTGTATTAGTTATACTATTTGTTGCTATAACAATATATTTTCCGAGCTAATGATACGCAAATCACATGCACCATTTCATTAAACAATATTCTGATGTCATTTAAACTGATTTTGATGTATTGCTCCATGATAGAGAATTGATTGCTCTGTCAGTGTATTATTGATGAGAAGCAATAATATAGAATGTAGAAATAGCAAAGTCTAATTACTGAATTTTTATATGATGAATATTAATGAGCTATTTTGTGGCGCATTTGTGACAACGAGATGAATGATTTTATTTGTGGTTTGTTTTATTTCAGAGAAGTCAACAACGGTGATTTATCCCAGTTAGTTATCCATGTTTATTTCTATCTACTAGCCCATCCGTCCGTCCATCTATCCATCTATCCATTTTATTTAAATCAGTACTTACTAAACCATGGTCAATATTTGAATGTTCTATTACTATGACACTATGTCAACTTAATTTCGTATCTCAATACTTATGACAGTAGGTATAATTAACGCACATTTACCCGAATCTTATTTTGAGCTAAATAATTTGAGTAATGTTATGTGAACATTATATTTAGGAATTGCGGCTTAGAATAACCTAAGAAAACAATTATGGTCTTATTCTATCAATAGGTCCTTTCGTTACCTTATTCAATTTGTATTAATAGATAACTTAGACCTGTGTTTAGTCCTTATGTTTCAACAGATTTGTTTATGACATTTTGACAATCACTTATCCAAATACAATACCAATGTATCAAATATTATGTTGGTAAATAACATTTATATTATTTTTTTTATTATTTTAGGAATTAATTAAGATAACAATTAACCTATTTCTTAAAATTGAATTATCATTTACAGACTAATTGCTATAATTATTTCAGTACAAAAATTAAATACTTAATATTATTTCGTTTCTGGCATAGTGAATTTATATTTACTGGTCCCTGAAACAGGTTACCTTGCATTTTAAACTGAGGGTGTCACTTCTTACTACCAACTGATGGAGTTTCCAATAACATTTTCTAAGAATCTGGTGTAACATGGGTTGCCTGCCAGAAACCTCGTGGGTGGCGTAAATCAATTGTGGTAGATGGCTCTTTACTTTCACCTAGGACCATTGCCGCCTTGTTAAGGGGGGCTTTGTATTCATACAAATTTTGGATAAAAAGGTTTTTTATTTAAGTTAAGTTATTTTCTAATAATACCATTTCTTCAAAGGCTGTCGACAAATGAGGGTACACAATGGCATGATTGTCCATGGTTATAGGGGGACCTGCCTACACAAGTTTTGTTGTGTTTCCAGAATTTATGTCAAGTAGAAAAAGGTAATAATAGTGATCACCAAATAAATAATAATGTATTCCTCCGTAATTCCCCATTTCTGTTTTTTTTTAATATAAGATACTTGGAACGTGAACTCCGAAATTCCAAAATGTTAACACCTAAGCTTCAAACGTTTCAGAATAAATTCACATAACTCAATTATATCTCTACCTATCTACCAGAGATCGCTCAGTATGGGATCATAGTTAGGTATATGTGTAATACAAGTACCCAATAAATATACCATGGATTGAACAATTAGCTATAAGACAAGAGGAAATAATAAGACTTATATCAAAGGGGCAATCGATGGTAGTAAAAAGACCAGTACAGTAAAGGAATCAAAGGGATATATTATATATATATATATATATATATATATATATATATAATATATATATGTGTGTGTGTGTGTGTGTGTGTGTGTGTATGTATGTATATATATATTTGTATATATATATATATATGATATATATATATATATATATATATATAGTGTGTGTGTGCGTGTATGTGTGTGTGTGTGTGTGTGTGTGGGTATGTGTGTGTGTGTGTGTGTGTGTGTGTGTGTGTGTGTGTGTGTGTGTGTGTGTGTGTGTGTGTGTGTGTGTGTGTGTGTGTGTGTGTGTGTGTGTGTGTGTGTGTGTGTGTGTGCAATATATATACCTATCTATATATTATCGATCTACATATCAATGTCTTTGTAATTATATATTATTATGTTATTATGATTATTTATTAAAATATTGTATTATGTCATATTCATACAACAAGCCCCTCAGGAATAAAACATGTCTAGAGATGTCTCACATCTTAAAGCTTAAAGACCATAATGGACTGGAAAGATATTCTTCATTTTGGTGTTACAAGTCTGAATGCATCGTGATATTTCACAGTTTGGTTGATAATATATATCATGACCAAGTATCTTATATAACCAGGTGATGTATCATCCCGCATTTTTGTGAATAGGCAATACGATCTTGAATTGTATATATTTATCTATATATCTATCCATCTATCTACATATCTGTCTATATATATATATATATTAATATATATACATATATGTCTATCAATTAATTTAGCTCTTGCTGTATTAATATGAAAATTATAATCTAGTATTCTTGTCTGACAATTTGGAATTAAAGTGAGACTTTATACTTTATCATACATTTTATTAATTATAATTTACAAAGAGATCTATTCACCTGTTTCTTTAATATTTACACAATATTAACAAGTCATAACAGACAAATAATATCGTTAATCAGTTCGAATATTGAATAATTAAATTCATCATATCTATGTACAATTTTGTAATGAGTTTAAAACACAAAAGTGTTCCCCTGAAGAAACGTCCAGAGTTTGAATTCACGGTTCGAGATTATCTGTGCCTGTGCCTTATTATACACAGCTAAAACACACATTTCCCGTGCCAAAGATTGAGGTTCGTATTTTCTTTTTACCAATTTTGTAATATTTGATATAAAGTGTTAGTGACGAGTAGGTCATAGAATGTATTGGATTTGTATGCTTATGAGGTATTTGACCCTCCAGCAAATATCACAAGGCATATTATGCTGCGGTTGATATGTTCCTTTTTCTGTGCGTGGAGACTGTATGTTTCCAGGTCCATGCGTTCTAAGAAAAGTTGATCTAGAGCTGTATATTCCGTGCACTATTTGCGTCTTTGGAGGCACGCCGTTTAAGTGTTTGGCCTGGTTATCCAGCATTTAAATGACTGTAGCAGACACAGTACGCTCTTAAAGCATGTACTCCTGACTCAGGAATAGAAACACTGCATCCCATCTCGAGCGGTGGCATTGGACACAGCTCGTGTGGTTCGTGATTTATATAACAAGTGTAGTTGTATATATAATTCACCTTAGTTATTTGTGGGAATAGAATTATCTTTCCTAGATCCAGTTATGTCCAGTCTGTACAATGACATTCAAGGCTAACTTTAGTTTCCTTGTCATTAATAAAACCCTATATTATAATTATAGTTTATATAGCAGACATTAGGTCTGAATTGAAACTGTTAATATATGGAACGGCAATTCCGCCATAACGGTCTGCTAAAGCGCCGATATAAATTGTTATAATAGTGACGAGTAGGTCATAGTATTTATTGGATTTGTATGTTTATGAGGTATTTGACCCTCCAGCAAATATCACAAGGCATATTATGCTGCGGTTGAGAAAGTTCCGTTTTCTATGCGTGGAGACCATATTTCCCGGTCCCTGCATTCAAGAAAAGTTGATCTAGAGCTGTATAATCCACGTACTATTTGCGTCTTTGGAGGCACGCCGTTTAAGTGTTTGGTTTGGTTATCCAGCATTTAAATGACTGTAGCAGGCACAGTACGCTCTTAAAGCATTATAAGTACTCCTGACTCAGGAATAGAAACACTGCATCGCATCTCGAGCGGTGGCATTGGACACAGCTCATGTGGTTTGTGGGTTTTATATAACAACTCATAAAATTCACCTTGGTTGTATGTGGGAATAGAATTCTCTTTCCTAGGTCCTGTTATGTCCAGTTTGTACTATGAGATTCAAGATTAGCTCTAATCTGCTTGTCATAAATAACATATAAGAACTACAATAGCAGACGTTAGGTCAAGTTTGAAAATGATAGCATAGTTCAAACAGTACGGAAGCTATGACGCGCTAATACGGTCTGCTTCAGCGCAGATGTCAGTCTTTTAATAGTGATTTATGCTCGAAAATATAAGTCATCATTCCCAATTCTTAATTAACTACATTAGTTTCCAGTTTCCTATTATGTAGAGTTCAAACTTCAATTTACCCTTGATATGTCACGTCTAATCGTGTATATTAAAAGGTTCTCCCAAAATCTCAGGTCATCCAGTTAAATACTATTGTAGATACCCATGTCTGGGCTCTCGTTAAATGGTGATTGGGCATGTATTGTTTACTTTGTGGAAAATTATTATTATTATTATTATTATTATTATCATCATCATCTTACCGTTATCTTCAAGCTATATAATAATATTATTATTATTACTAGTATACCATTATCTTCAAAAGTGTACAGTTTTAACGTTAATAATACTGATTAAATTTTAGTCTTGAATATCAACTACGGCATTATGTATTCGTAGCTATTTATAGTCTGGCTTTAGAGGTAAATAAGGTAAATTCCAATGTCTATGGTATATACGATTTATTTCTTGCACCTGAATGTTAATACAACAAAAATGCACATATTATCCAGTAAATTCGCATTATTCCCTATATAGTAAAATGTTTGGTTTCATTTATGTGAAATAGAGAGTAGTTATCAAAACAAGGAAGATTAAAATTAGATAAAAAATATATTGTTCATTATATGACAAACATGTTAATGCGCAATATGAATAATTGATTGATTTGACATTTATCTAGACATAGAGACGCCCGGCCACATAATACTATTTTCCAAATATAAATGCGTTTGTGTGCGCGAGCATGAGTATCTATTCATAAGTGCATGTATGCATGCGTATGTGAGAAAGAAAGAGAGAGAAAGAGAGAGAGAGAGAGAGAGAGAGAGAGAGTGAGAGAGAGGGAGAGAGAGATATATAGAGAGAGATAATGATGAAGCGAATCAGAGAAAATATATTAGAATGAATGCTGATGATTTCACATTATGATTAATAAACTTATTAATAAACTTCATAACACCACAACATCTCTGAAAATATAGACTGATGACAAGGAAGAGAGGGGGAGCTAAACGTTCTTAGAATAGCATTTATGGTGTAAAGAAATCCTGTCACCTGGCATCAATTTCCACAAAGGTCGTCTGTTTCTACAAAAATAAAAGTAAATATGATGTCTACATTGTTTTTAAAATTATAAACAATTATCGAATATTTTCCGGTTTTCGTTAATAGCTTGGCGGAGAAGATGCATGCAAGTTTATATATTATTGATAATAAAATATCATGTAAATAAAATTGATTTACAAATTTCGTTCAAACATTAACCAGTCACTTAATTTGAAGAACTAAGCCATCATAGTTCACTTCATTAATCTGTGTAAGTCTTACAATTCTTTATTCAATATTTGTATTCGTTGCTGAAATAATTTTGTTTATGAAACATAATGAAGTGAAAACATTCCTAGAACATGACTCTAGAATAAAGATAATTCCACTCAATACCAAATATTCTGGCTACAAACAGACGAGGGTTATTCCAAATATCCGATAAAAAAAATAATTCTTTATAATTTAAACATATGTACACTCACGAAAAATCTAGAAATCTAGAAATATAAAAATCGGTAGTATCCGCCATTTCAATTTGTGTACAAACTCTATAGCAATAAATGAAAAAATTATTTGGTCGGTCTTTGTTAGGGTAGTTGTTCGTTTTCACACAATGTAAATGATTAGTTGGCTAGCTGCTATGACTGAAATGTTCAAAGGTAGATAGCTAACTATATATTTAAATGGAAAAAAATGGAGAAGAAAAAACATTATTATTTAGTGGGATAGATCAACGGATAGTCGGTTAGATATTTTGAATATTTAAGTTGTTAGTTAGTTAGTTAGATTCTTTGAAAATATAGATAGGTGCAAGTTATCATATGTATGTAGTAAGTCGCCATGCAAATTACATTCACCATTTTATCAACACCCGTTCTGATGTCATTAAGAACCTTCTTGACGTATTGCACCATGATAGAGGATATATTGTTTTGTCAATGTATTATTGGTGACTACTTTATAATAAATCAAGCTGCAGAAAATATCACTCATAACATCTTTATGAATGTAGCATGCCATGTCTCATTAATATTCTTCAGAGCAACAGTCAGTAATTGGATGCCATTATGTCATTTCTCGGCAGTACTGCCTCGCATCAATAATACATTGACAAAACAATATATCCTCTATCATGGCGCAATACGTCAAGAAGGTTCTTAATGACATCAGAACGGGTGTTGATAAGATGGTGAATGTAATTTGCATGGCGACTTACTACATACATATGATAACTACTTTGTCACTATAGTTTACAATCAACAGTAAGTGTCTGTGGTATAAAATAAACCTGCATATAAAACATTTCGACACCTCAGATGCTGACCTCATCTCAATTCTGAGTTCGAATAACTTAATAAATCTTGCTTATATGAGTCGTATAGATACACGTCCGACTAGCTTGGCGTTTCAAGTTCTTCTCAAGTCAGTGTGAAAAGTTAAGCCCTTCATAAGCCCTCCGCGTGTAAGCCAACATTACAGTTTCTTCACCACGTGAGACAATGTACACCAACTGTGTTTGTAATCAGTGAAGTGATTTAGATAAAATAAAAGCAAAGTAGCAATACTGCACAATGAATTATTACTAGACTAGAACAAAATATCGCCTATACGCTGAGTAAATACTATGATTAACTCGAACCTAACAGTTAATTATCATACACTTTCGTTCATCACTAAATGAACATTCACACACGCCTAATTTAGGGTCCCTATGTATATGCAGTTAGGGGTGATGGGATCTAAATTAAAGCGCCTATATATTTGATATCTTGGACCCATGGTCGAGAACAGCGGACTTCAGGCAGATCTCCTATACTGCGAAGGACACTTTTTGATTATAATAGCTATAAATTCAACAAATTTCCCATATCAGTGTAATCTAATTACTCACAATATGGGAAAAAACTCTGCCCGCTGCTTAATACCCACGGAGATGCATGCCGGAGTAACTATCGACTCCAGGAGTATAAATCCATCAGTCAACATTTTATCAATGAAAAGGTCGTTTCGTCAGACCACATACGAGGATAACAATATCGATTTTACAATATATAAAGTAAAACTAACATACTTAAACATGTTGTAAAAAGGACATTACTTTCTTACATTGGTGTAAAAAGGGATCTGGCTCGAAACATATATATTGTTTGGCATGGGCAATAAGTGTCTTAGGATACACATAGAGGGGCAACAGGCAAAGAGTATGAACATAACTAAACATCTTTTAAGACCTATTTTTATAAATCTAAGTCTAACTATAATTACACATACATCGATCTAAATATAAAATGTTCCATACCTCTACATATCGATACATATAAGCGTATACATATGTCTAGGTATGGGTTACTCATCAGCGTCTGGGGAATAGTTTTTCATACGCAACAAATATGTATCGCCCAGAGGAAAGTGGATACTTGCAGGCTACGAGTCTTTTTGATATAAAAATGTGTGACACAGACTACCGCTATATCACGGACACGATGTTCCGACATTCCTGTTTATTCGACATATAATCATGTGACAAAAAACTTAACGGAATAACGCATTCAGACTGCATGTGTGCATGTGTGTGTGTGTCTGTGTGTCTGTTTTTTACTGTGTTTCTGTCTCCCTCTGTGTAAATAGCTGAAATATGTGTTACAAGTTTAATATCTTTTGACTTTGATGTTTTCCCCTTATATGCAATCCAAACATCACAATTAACATATTTCATTCACAGACCACTAATCTAAAGAAAATGATAGATGGTTGACCATCGAATATTATAGCCAACTGCGATGAAAACATGGACAGTTCTGAGATCAATACTGATAACCCCGTTTTAAAGGACACATGATCACTCACAATATATTCTAATGTTCCCACTTCACTATCAAATTTTCCATACAGTTAATATGACCGGGTTACATATTGGATTAGCATAGCTTGCTTGATAGAACACTGAAATCTACAGAGCTGCTGCTATTTGTGGTTATCATGTAGATATGTTCCTGTCGTCAGCGTAAGCATAGTGAACATAGAGACAACTGTAGTCTTTGTCATTGAGTGGGCAATATCTTGCGTACATCTTCCAATTCTAAGCTAGTTACATAACACGAAATCTCACAACGGGTTTTGTTTACCGGTAAAGACAGTTGACCTGATACACAGCTAACTAGTACCGACCCAACCATTCACATTCAAACTTTAACACCCATCTATTCACAACACACACGTGCGTGTATGCATACATGCGTGCGTACGTACTTGAGTGCGTGCATACCTTTATGTATGTTTGTGTGTGAGTTTTCTTGAATCATACAATTGTTCATTATTTAAAAAGACATTAATATTATTGGAGATTGGACACGTTTTCTTCAGATTCATTAAGAACACTGAATATCGAGTAACCCTTTTTTTCATTAAGCAAGCTTATATTCAGCAATCTGAAGATGTATAGCATGTTCATGCGTGTTAGGATACATATATTTGTTTTAATTTATACAAGCAACACCGCATTTTCCCATTTGGGATTAGGCGAAATTCGAAACTCGATGAGTAAGTGGGTACACAGAAATACAAATATAACATTCGACTTGTTCATGTAGTAAGTAATATAGACATATATGTTTATCAAACCATAATTACGGTCATTATTAATAACAACCTATGTGGTAGCTAAGCACTGTTAATAGCTAATGTTACTTATATTTGGCTTGTTTCCGCCTAACCATATGTGTCAAGTTTATAAACCGTTTGCTTCTAACTAGGTACATACTTCTGGTTACGCACATCACAAGGTTTGTTAGAATATTTATTAATTTAAGAGCCATCCAATAATTACGACTGTATTTTTGTAATTAACGACTGTCCTGTGAATAGCTTGAAACAACCAGATTAAATAGAATATTAATTGTGATGACGACATATTTTAAGCGTTCTCGATAGTTCACTAACATATATTACTGATAAATATTTAAGCTTGTTCCAGATAATGCAATCATAGGTTAAATATAATACTTGGTTAGGTGTAATTGTGAATAAACCAAAAATAGTTGTTTAACGTAAACATAATTAAATATAAATATTTAAAAAAGCTATTAACTAACTAATTTAATAACAGTATTGAACATTATGCTTCATTGTAATCAAAATAATGCAAGTTATTTCTTCGTAACCCGCTGTAGTTACTAAATAATTATTTTATATCATAGTTAATCAAATTATTGTAGCAGTAGGATTAAAACTGTTCCCTTTTCATATTCCTCTTTATCCATAAGTATGATTATATATATATATATATATATATATATATATATATATATATATATATATATATATATATATATATATATATTATATTTTGATTATGTATACAGCAAGTAATTTTCTTTATATGTTGTTCTGATCAGAAATTAAGGTAAGTAAAATATTCCTTGCTAGATTTGAAACTTGTACGATAACTTATTTATGCTTATTTCAAATGAACGTTTGCTATCTGAAAACAAATATTTTATTCTCGCATTCCCGAGATACGTAGCACGTATGATGAAATTTACTCAAACACATTATCATATCATGCTTATCTAAAACTGCTTAGTCAACGTATTTAACTAAACATTTTATTTTTACTATAAAATTATATGAACAAAATGACACCTAAGTGACTGGGTGATCGATACACTTTATTTAGATACTTACATTGATCTTATACCCCGGAAATTCAGTGAAATCTCGTGTTTGAAGCGTAAAAACAGTCTTATAAAGTAACTTATTTCTCTTGATTAACCAAATACCCTGGTGGATTCACAAACATGCAGATAATTATGGTTCTACCAACATGAACACCATTATTGATTCCTCTTTGAACCTATTCACTAGAAAATGGCTGCTGTTGCAAATTACATCTTATGATATACAAGTTTGTTCTTCTTAGCACAATCTGAAGAAAAAAATATATATATACATCATATTTTCATTACGTATACAACAATGACTTTCCTTGATATGTTGTTCTTATCAGAAATTAAGGTCATCAAAATACTGATTGCTAGACTTGAACCTTCTACGATAACTTATTTTAGCATATTTCAAATGAACGTTTGCTCTCTGAAAACAAGTAGTTAATTCTCGCATTTCCGAAATATGTAGCACGTATGATGAAATTTATTAAAAATATGATAATGCTTATCTAAAACTACATTCTTTGGTTGTTTATTATTATAAAATCTATGAACAAAATGTCACCTAAGTGACTGGCAGAACGATGCACTCTATTTAGATACATACATTTAAAAACAGTCTTATAAAGAAACTTATTTCTTTTAAATAAGCAAATACCCTGGTTGATTCAAAAATAGGCAGACAATTATGTTTCTATCAACATGAACAACATTCTTGATTTCTCTTTGAACCTATTAACAAGAAAATGGCTACTATTGCAAATTACATCTTATATTACACAATATTCTTCATGTCAGCTTTATCTAACTAGATTTTGCTTGTAAGAACTACGCGACTCTAGAAAATAATCATTATAAACCTATATTTTGATGGATAACGTTAGCCGTCTCTCTATATTTATATTGTGATTACATTTATTCTGGTGGATGAATTGCTTGATTATTAAGTAAGTAAGTAATGTATTTACTAACAACGTCGTGAAATAATAATACAAGTACATATCATGTTAAATTGTCTAAGTGTGCTGTTGTTGGTCAGGATAACCAAGAGCCATAAATACTGTCTTCATTGGCGTACCAATTATTACTAGTAATAGTTGTAGTAGTTGAAACACTAGTAGTATTAAGAGTATATGTATTTGTAGCAGTAGTTGAAGTAGCAATGTTAGTAGTATTAATAGAAGTAGTAGTAGAGGTAGCAGTAGTAGTGGTTGTTATTGTTTTTGCAGTAATAAGAGAAGTCGTGGTGGAATTAATACAACTACCAGTAATAGTAGTAATATTAGTAGTAGTATTAGAAGTAGTAGTAGTCGTAGAAACAGTAGTAGTAGTAGTACCAACAAAATGAGCAGTATATGAACAAATACCATTTAGTTTTAGTTTTTTTATTAATCTTAATTCAATCTTAATCAAACCACGTAAATAATCTTAATCACATTAGTTTACATTTAGAATAAATTCTAGCTTTCAAATAAATCAATAAGCATTAAATCACCACCCACTGGAACAATTTACCCTAGAATAAATACAATAGTTACAAAAGAATATATTTTATGAGACATCGGACGCATTGAGTATTGAGGCGTCGTTATTAGTGTTTTACTGAAAAGGCCCCCGTACCCATAATCCGTGCTGTTCGGGAGGCCGGAGGTTCCCGGCCGCGACATTATAGTAGGAGGAGGTTTTAGTCCAACCAGGCAACTGGTAAGGTTTTTTCTCCTCCGAAATTGACTTCTATACTAAACTGAGGTTCCATCATGCTAAACATTGCATAGTACGCCATTCGTCACAACAACAGTAGCCAACACCAGGTGGCTGTGCCCAACAGGCAACAGCCAGGGGTTCCTACCCCAAACTTCAACAAGAACAAGAACTGTGTCCAATGCCACCGCTCGAGATGCGATGCAGTGTTTATATTCCTCAGTCAGGAGTACATGCTTTAAGAGCGAACTGTGCTTCCTACAGTCATTTAAATGCTGGATAACCAGGCCAGACACATAAACGGCATGCCTCCAAAGACGCAAATAGTACATGGACTATATAGCTCTAGATTAACTTTTCTTGAAAGCGGGGACCGGGATATATAGTCTCCACGCATAGAAAACGGAATTTGATTATGATATATATATATATATATATATATATATATATATATATATATATATATATATATATATATATATATATATATATATATATATGTGTGTGTATGTGTGTGTGATGTGTGTGTGTGTGTGTTGTGTAGTTGTGTGTGTGTATTTTGTAGTCTGTGTGTGTGTATGTGTGTGTGTGTGTGTGTGTGTGTGTGTGTGTGTGTGTGTGTGTGTGTGTGTGTGTGTGTGAGTATTTATATATGTCTGTGCGTGTGTGTGCGCGCTTCTGTGTGTATGATTGGTTAAAGCGTATAGGATATAATTACCTTTATAGCACCATTAACACTAAGCAGTAATTCATTGTGGTATATTTATCTATTATAGAATATTCAATAAACCCTTATGATTTTATGATTTTCTATTATTATATTAAAGAAAACTGTGGAAATTATGGATACTAATCTCTCTATATGCAAACCATGGATAGGTGACTAACGCTATTTTACTTTTACGAAACACCTAAAATTAGCTTGGTTTTATGAATTATTTACTGATATCCCGTTCAAACTAAATTAGTATTACTTCATGTTTAATATAAAGAATTAAATAAATCATGCATTACATTATACTTGCTGTCGCCTGCCAGTAATTGTGTTTAGGATGTTGGACTCGTTTTCAAGACAATTTGTTTATCCGTTTGCTAAAATAAAAATAGAAAACTCTTCCTGTAGCCGGCACGTGACAGACTTATGGAAGAATGGCACTCTATATCCGTAATGTTTTATCGCTATCGTAACAAATATGACACGACAATTGCTTTAGTAGATAGTCATCTGTACAGAGATAAAAGCATGTGATGGTGGTTAGACTTGTTAAATATACAGATGACAAAAAATCAATAATATAGCAGAGTAATATGTATTTTCTTTTCTAAAATACTCGAACATAAACAAAATCTTCGAAGCAACCAGAAATGATATTATCACATTTGAATTATCACAAAATAAATTGTTGTATCAGAACTCTTGACAGAACCAACTTTAAAAAGAGTACTGCTGCCGGGTAAAATGTTTGTTGTATACTGCATTCCCGATGCCACAATATATACCTCAGCTCAATATGTATTTGGTATATGTACACTATCGATCTGAATTAAAGCTATTAAATTGAATTATCATTTTCAAAGCACTACAAAAACATAGTTACGCCTAATATAATCTCTCTCTCGCGCGCGCGCGCGCGGCTTTTATCTGTGGTTAATTATATATATATAAATAGGTTCATTCAGGAGGTGATGGCCATGTCTTTGAGTAAAGTTTTACGCATATAATTGCAGCATGCGTCTTCTACTCCCCTGTACTGGGTGGAAGCATGGATAATAATATTGTAAATAATATTGTAAAGCAGCTTAGAGCAGCTTCTATCTGAATATGGTGCTATATAAATATCACATAGTATATATATATATATATATATATATATATATATATGTGTGTGTGTGTGTGTGTGTGTGTGTGTGTGTGTGTGTGTGTGTGTGTGTGTGTGTGTGCGTGTGTGCGTGTGCGTGCGTGTTTGTGTGCGTGTGTGTGTCTGTATGTGTGCATGTGTATGTGCATGTGTATGTATCGGGACTGGTGAGACATTACACATGTCTCAGCAAGAAAAGTCGCCACTCTGGATTCAGTCGCCTGAAACGTCCAGAGTTTGAATTCACGGTTCGAGATTCTCTGTGCCTGAAGCAACAAGTGATATTTTGGCTAGAGAAGATATAAACAACAACATCATGGCTAATTTCGTTTTGTGTAATAACATCACACAGCAATAAACAAACGAATTACTTATTCAGTCTGTGTTAGAGAAGTAAAACTACAGTTTTTCTTTGTCACGTGATAAGAAATTTGTCTAATTGAATTGTGTGCTTCTGGACATTTCATTTACTTAGAATAATTATTGCCTGTGTTCACTTAATCGGTAGTTAAGATCGCCCAAGTTGATTGGATTCCCGTCATAAATATACCGAAACAAATCCATTCATGGGCACGAACAACTCGTTATGTAAGTGAGCATGTGTGCGGACCAACAACAAAATATTCACTACCGAACATACAGGTAAGTACTTCCATTGCAACTGACCAATCACCCAATCAAAATATAAAGAAATACCCAAGACAAATTCCAACCCAATTAGCATTTATGTTCTCTTATGTTTTTTACTCTAGATAAGTTAAAGATGGTGTGATCTTCTGTTGGGTTCATGAAGTATTAAGAAATGTGCGACATTTACCCAAACAATAACGATCTTTGTTATCGCAACTTACATAATCCATGTATTAACGGTATTCCATATTTCATTATTATACGCATATGCCTTACATGGGTGAGCGCATAATACTTCATCTCCCTTTTTTTATAAACAGTATTTGAGAATAATTTTGAATAGACATATCTGATTATGTAATGTAATGAAATATAATTACAAATACATTTGGAATATGTCAAGTCTGATCTTTCTTCAATCAAGTGCCTTGGTTTTCTGGAGCAGCGGTGTGATCTGAGAATTGGTGTAATGTCATTGTCCGGTGGCTGAGGTAGCGGATGTTTATCACGTATGGGTGAAGGTCTACGTTTATATTGCTCAGCTCTTCGCCCCATAACCTAATGGTACATATCACGAATATCATATGTTATCGGCGATACCATTCCTTCATTCCTATTAAGAACACTCTCCTAGGTAGCTCAATAACGACAGACCGTGGGAGTTCATGACGTCGCACTACAATACCACTAGTATTTAACTCAAGTTCCCCGATTTGATCACCTAGGGATACATAGCTTCCCTCTGTAGTGCGTTGTCTACGGTTGTAATCCAGTTCCATATTGTCTATGTAAGCTGTCTCCTTCTTTCGAACCAAAGCATACTCCGGTAACTTTGGCATCAAGTCCTCTGGATTGCATGGAACACGAGTTTTGATTGTTCAGCTCATAATAAGCTGTGCAGGAGAAAATCCATTGCGTAGTGGAATATTTCTGTAAATGAGAATAGCCAAATACTCGTCATCATACTTATTTAGAGAAGATTTTTCAGTCTGAGCAGTTCTATCAGCTTCGCCATTGGACTTGGCATATCGAGGCGATGATGTCAGGTGTTAAACGCGCCAGATTTTAGCAAATACTTTGAATTCCACAGAGTCAAACTGCGGATGATTATCTGTGAATAGAATGTCACAGACTCCGTGGCGACTAAAACATTCTTCAGTTTGCATATAGTATGGGTTGTGTTGAAATTTCTGGTAACTAGACATATTTCGACGTCACGTGAATAGTAGATTAGATAGTTGCGACCTTGGTGCATAAAACAATCAGCAGCGACGCGAGACCAGGTTTTTGTTTAACTATATGCCTTTCACTGGCTGAATATGTTCTCTTCCAAATGTTTCATACATAGAATCACTGTGGATGTAATATCTGTTGTAATATCTGGCCACCATACAGACAATGCTGCGTTCTAACAAGACTTTCCTTTTCCCTGGTGAGCATCGTAATAGTATCGAAGCATTTCCTTTCTCAGACTGGTGGGTATTACCAGCCTATTTTCTGGAAGAAGTAGGTCTTTATGGACACTTATGCTTCCTTTCCCAGCCGAATAGTGCCTAACTGTTCAAGTGACGTGACGTTTGGCTCGCCATCCCTGAAGAGTATAGTGCATAACAAGCTTTAGAATATCATAATGGCGTATCTCATATCTGATTTCATCGAGACGTTGGTCTGATGCAGGTAGATTAATTCTCACATTGTCTACGTAACATTCTCCTTGAAGACGTAGATCATCCTGACGAAATAGTGCATCAGCAGTGTATAACCATTTGCCTTGTACATGTTTTATGCCGAGATTGTAACGCATTGGTCTCATGCGAAATATCTGGATTCGTAGAGGAAGGTCTCCTGTTAGTTTGGTAGGGAGCAGTGGCAATAAAGGTTTTCTATCTCAGTCATATATATATATGCTAGCGTATGCAATAAATGAATATTTACCTGACAATTGCAGTTGAAGGAATGCAGCTGCTAACCCAAAGGAACTAACATCTGTATATACGATGTTTCCTTGTTATGGCTGTATATAGCTAGTACTCGATCTGATGATAGTTCTTGCTTAACATCACAAAATGTTATTGCTGATCTAGTCCCCAGATCCACGCTGTTTCACGCTTTAATACATAATGCGTTTGTGGTAAATGTCTAGGAGTCGACATACAAAACGGTTTCACCCCTTCCTGTAATTGAAGAGTGTAATATCCCTGCAGTTTAACAAGTCCACTAAACAGCTTAGAATATTGTCGTTTGACAGTGTATACAGTGCTTTTCTGCGACACTTACTATTTTGTATGTACTTCATGAATATTATATGTACCAGGGCATCATCAATCAATATAAATTTAAAGAATTATCCCAGGGCTTCCTAGGAGTAAATTATGTTCGCCTTTCATGGGTTACACCTTGTCTAAGATGAATTTGTTGTCAGCAACTAATTTGATATCTACTTATCCAACATTTCTAGAGTATGTTCACCAGCACCAAACAGTGAAATGTCTGATTCCTTTACTGTGCAGTGTTTAGGCTTAAACAGTATCTCAGGCATAATAGAACGCTGAGCTCCTGTACTTTTAAACATCATTTCAAGCAATCGCCTGACACGTTCACTCTCATGTACCAACCAAGATCAGGCTTGTTTGAGGATATTCCATCTTTAAATAATGGCTCATCAATATTTGGTATCTGGTCGATTTGACGTATTTTGATAGGAGTAGTAGAGCTACAGTGCGCGTTTATAGCTGGGCAGTGTTTTTTCCCTCTCAGATGATTTCTCCCGCAATAACTACCCTGATTTATCATATCTCTGTTTGTGACAGCAGCTCTAGGTGTACTTGCCGAGTTTAGTCCTGCTTTAGTACGACGATAGCGTTTCTTTTTATGCAGTGCAACATCAATGGTAGCAACGTTTGATTCGCGCAGTTCCCGAGTGGTTGCTTGTCGCAGCGACAATACTTGTATGGCTTTCAAGAGATTTAGCTGAGCGCCCAGATCATACAGTTTAAGCTTTGATGAATCTTCACCACATGAGAATGTAAATTTGTCACGAATTGCTTCTTCTCGAAATTTCTCTGTAAATTTGCAGTCTGCCGCTTTTTCTTTTACAGTATTGGCCCATGAGTCTAAGCATTAGCTGGGGATCTCGTTTTGTAAAGTAATCATCAAGTTTCCTAATAATTGTGTCATAGTCACATTTATTTTCTGCTGACAAAATTCGTATATATGTCTATTCCATGGTCACCTATGTGGTTTAGTAACAGTCCCACCTTTTGTTCTGCTGGTTTTTCGGAGTAACCATTGGCTTGTAGATAAGTGTCGAACTGTTTTTTCAACCTTTCCCATGAATGTGCTTGACTTCCTCCAGATGATTGGAGCGTGTCAGGTGATCTGACAAAACAAGCAGCTTCTGCCATAACGACGAATGATTGGAGTACACACACATATATAATAGTGTTCAATATTCAATATTGTTTAAATGTAATGTTCCACAACTGTGTCGAATGATAACTCACTTTTCTGTTTTCTCTCCTGGACTATAACGAATATATATTTTATTTTCCGTTTACCCTGTAAACGCTGGTTCGACTGTTCACTGAATAACTATATTCTATATATAATCAGCTAACATTCTGTCACCATGTCATATTCTGTTGAGTTCGTGAAGTACTAATAAAAGTGTGACATTTATCCGATCAATAAGAGAGACGCCATTTACCCTAGATCTTTAATATCGCAACTTAAATAATCGTTGTATAAACGGTATACCAGAAACCTTTAATCCGTTTAATCCACCTTCCGACACATTATTGTCTAAGACGGATTTATTTCCATTATAAATGACTCTTTAATCCACAAACGCCGCGTTCCGTGTTCAGACTCCGACATCTCATTTCGCCAACAGAATGTGATTTTTCTATTTAAAATTAACTAGTTCATTCGACACGTTGCCAAATATGTCTGCTGGTTCAGTGATGCAAGACACACCGACATGTTGACAGTAATAATTAATTAACCCGCCCACGCGTGATGATTACTAAATCGTAACCAATTACAGCCATCCTTGAGCATACACAAGGACACACTTGATGCTCATATTGCATGTAGCTATCTCATAGCTATCTCTTTCCAAATGAACATGTCATGAGTTAATCTGATGAACGAAGTGACACGGATAATTCTTTATAATGTCTGTAATTAACAAACATTAACATGATCAGTGGCTTCAATGCCGTTCCGTGCCATTGCGCACTGTTATTGCATATTGGTTTAAATACGGAAGTAAACGTTACTTGCTAGTGAACTCCGGTGGCCAACGGTTAAGTAACCGGCAATTGGTGTCAAGGTAACTGGTTCGATTCCAACAAGAGGTCGACACTTTTCCAGAGATTAATTTCTCAGCTCACAACATAGTAAGTGGCTGGCCACGTTATATGGCGCTGACCTCTCCAATGAATTATACAAAATAAAGGGCGAGTGTTATATATATATATATATATATATATATATATATATATATATATATATATATATATATATATATATATAGTTGGATGATTAAGATTGTTATCAATAAATGACATGGACTCAAATATTAACTTATTAAACTGGCTTATTTATTAAAGATGTATAGATAAGTGAATCGAGAGTTGTATAAATTATATTATCACAATCTGGTTATCAGCCAAATGGTTAGATGTATTTACACAGAAAGTCCATGATAAAATAGGGAGGCTCTTACTTGGCAAAAACAAACCATTCCCACATTTCATTACGCCCACTATCAGATGGTGTATCAGTCCATTTCCATATGATAATATTGAGTGTGTCATATAGTTGAATGAATATCTCTCCAGAGCATTAGCGACGTTCGATATGAAAGCTGACAATACCGATATGTAATATCATCCCTAGATCAATATATTGTGTAATAAAGGTTAATTAGCCCAATTACCGTTAACTCCGAATACTACAAATGCCACGATACCCAGATGTTTAATAATGGTCTCATTCAGGCTAATTACGACTTTCATTAACCAATTTAAATGATGGATTTTCTAATAATCAATAGTTTTAACTACCTCTTACTATACACAAATGTTGATGCCATTAAGCATTGGCATGTTTAGTCAAAATATGTGATTCGTTCATAACGACGACACAAAACAACGTGTATTCACTATTGTTACTACAGTGTTGGCTTTGCATCTGTATTAGAGAAGGTTATCGGCTCACTACCAAGGTAGCCGTTGACTTGTTTTACCTATGTCTGCCAATTCTGTAAAAAATATCCATTCAATCTTATTTTTCTTGTTTGTGAAAAGCAAATTCGTCAGCAGAAATAAAAAAACCTCCTATTGAGCAATAAGCTACGAATAGAAATAATTATTTTTAATAAATCATTGACGTGTTGTATATTATATGTAGTATCTTAAACAAAGATTTAATTGGATAATTTGGCTTAGGATAATTTACTCGTTGCCTCTAATTTGTTAATGCTAATTATAATATTACCTTCTTCACCTGAAGCTAATTTACATATTTACGGATTTATTAACACTGTGCTATTCGTTTTGGTGAGTGGAGAAATTTACTTATTGTATAGATTTAGGCCCGTAATAAATTAAATAGGGTTTGCAACCAGATATAAAACTGGCAAGTCAGCTTCTAGATAATGCGGCATTCACTTCTCAGTATCTCTTTATTTTAAGGTTGTACGATACTCGCCTTTACCCTTGAAATAAGCCAATCAGATGACGATGATTTGGTTGAATGATAAATAACCAACACGTGTATGATGATAAATGGGTAAATCTATATTTTTCTAACACAACATCTCCAATCTTTTCAACAGAGATACATGGATTAATATAATAGTAATTCCAGCAAAATTTAAAAAAAACGTAATCTGTAATGTAACTATTGCACTTACCCCCGAAAAACCAACTTGGATCAATTCAGTTGAGAAGCAGTGTTTTCCAACTGAAGAAAAAAAAACAGCTCTCTGCGACACTTGTTCTTCCGCAAGTATTAACATATATAGTGATTCTTGGGGATATAGGAAAGAGGGTGTTTTTGACTAAGATAATTTGTCGGATTATCATTTTTAACTGAACTTTGGCAATTTGTTTTTTGTTTTTGATGTAAACTGATGCACAATGCAGTCACTAAGTGAGCTGTCGGGATTTCAAGTTAAGGGTATAATAGATAGAATGAGGAAAATTAGTTGTTTGACTTAAGAACTTGATTTGTCAGTTTGTGTCTCATTTAGGCATCCAGGAGCCAGATATGGCTCCCAACAGATATTTCCAAATATATATTAGGTTAATACCATTGGGAAAATGTTAGATAACGTCCAAGTTTGGTTAGCCACACTTATATTGTTGAATACCTCACCAATTTTAGCGATTATTCGATCCAATAATATTTTGAATAACATCTGATGAATATTGACGTCTACTGTATCTTAAAAGTTAATTAACTAGTATTAACCAGCTGTGGCTGTTTCAGTTAGATTGTAACAGTATATTTAATATTATAATAATGCAGCTATTGCATATTTGGCTTAATTATCTAGTTAATGGGATAATCAAGCTTAATTTAAATCCCAATTTGCCACCAACAAGCTAATTATTGATTGGATGAGAGTTTTGCAGATATGTTGAAATCATTAAAGTTTATTATATTATTGATAGCAGTCCATTTCCTATGCAAATATATCCGAATAATTATCACTCCCAAATAATTGTCGCAATTAAATAGCTTTACTGCCCTATTTACATCACAAATATTATATTTAATGAAATTAGTTATAACTACGTACATATGCCCAATATACAAATTATAATATATATATTTACCTTTATATATATATATATATATATATATATATATATATATATATATATATATATATATATATATATATATATATATATATATATATATATATATATATTATCATATCTGAATAATCCAGACTAGTTTTTCACCAAGAATTGTTTCATTGTATAAAGTTTAATATAGTTTATATATATATATATATATATATATATATATATATATATATATATATATATATATACATTAACTTTTACATCTTTAACTTTGCTCCACTGTGTTTTCGACTATTTTGTATAGATCTTACAAGTTAATTGCTTGTAATAATTGTGAATATCAGCCCGTACTACATTAATCATTATTTTTTAATTATTAAAAGAAGATCATACAAATCTACATTTGAACATAATATGGGTTTGTGGAAGATTGATGCATAATCTGAATAGACTACAATCGGAGTGGTCGGATCTGTCACAAACATAAAGAATAATCTCTGATAAATATGGATCGAAATCATCAAATTCTTCATGGCAATGCATGTTAAAATGCATGAATAATATTGTGGTAATATTGGGGTAAATTGACGATGACACAAACACTAAACACTAACACCATTAATACTAATACTGCCGCTAATACTACATCTAATACGAAAACAACAACTACTACATCTAATACTCCTACTCTTCCTTCTCCTCCACTTCCTCTTCCTCCTCCTCCAACTGCTGCTACTACTACTACTACTCCCACTACTACTATTACTACTTCTACTACTACTACCACTATTACTGCTGCTACTAAGAAAATTACTAATAATAATATCCCTACTAATAATAGATATACAAATAATATAATATTAACAGGCTTGCTAATATTCGTCGTTTCATGATAGTCCACTTACTTAGAGTGAAGGTCTCATTACCGACTCTTCTCTGGTTCAGGACTCCAGAGCTGCAATGATGTCGCGTGACGGGAAGTGAGTATCTTACCGGACATGATGGCTATATGTCTGAGTCGGCATCTGTTATGGAATCATGCGTTGTAAATAATAACACTGTAACGCAATTTAGATTAGCTATCTGTCTGGATAGGGCGCAATTGAACTAACACTTATAATTAATGATTTTTGTTAAATGTTTATGCTCATACTATTAGTGCTACAAACACTACCTTTAATACATATATACTTTAGTACTGCCATAACCACTACTACGACGTCTACAATTACTACCAATAATACTAATTATAATACTAATATGTATAATAGTGATAATAATTCTAATAAAGTTAACTCTAACAATTATGCTACTGCTGCTGCTTGAAAAAAATAATTTATAAAAAATAGCATAACAGCAACAGCTACAACAATACTACAAATAATAATAATAATAATAATATTACTAAAATACCATTAATAATAATAATAATAATAATAATAATAATAATAATAATAATAATAATAATAATAATAATAATAATAATAATAATAATGATAATAACAAAAAAAAAATAACAATAATAATAAGGGCAAAAGTAATTACACAATAATGATAAACATTTGTAGGTCCTGCAAACTGCTTCATTAATGGTTTATCGATAATACTATCATGATTGTATACCATATAATGATTATATTGATTATATAATATGCTAGGTTTTATATTACTAATTAATACACCCACGTATTTGTTAGTTTACTAATAAATAGGGCCAGAGTAAAGCATTTGCCAGAATAGTTGAATTCGTGAGACTAATGATTTTGAGGAGCCCCGAATGTCATTGAGGTAACATTGTAAGAGGGTTTCCTGACAAATATAATAAATGTAGATTTTCTATGTTAGTATATTTCATACATTACCTTCACTTAGCATACCTTAACTTACCAAGTAAAGTTCCGCACAAGAAACAAATCTGGCGACATGGTAACCCTTGGTGTCATATCTATGATGGTGCTGATCATGATAGATTGTGCACTATGCCAAACGGAAAATGAACAACCAGCATGCAAAGAACGTACTGTTACACCAGGTAGACTCGGACAATGTGATTACTATCCTGCATGACGTAACATAACAAACAGGTAGGTCTATAATTTATAAAGTGATTTGGTTCATTAATAAATGTATAGGTAATTTTGTAAATTCAAGTCTAATATTCCGCTGATATTGAATAATGAAATAACTAGGGTTGCATTGGAAGTGCGCGTGTAGCTGTGCGTGTGCGTGCGCATTAGAGTGTGTAAATATGTGTACATTTATGTTATTCTTATAACACCAACATAGATCCGTGTGAAGCCGTGTATCTAGTTTCTAGATCAGATTGGGAAGCAATGAAACCGAAACAGAAAATAACGTTAGAGCTATCACTCTCTGTTACTTTCATTAATCATACCCTTATGGAAGGTTGTTGTAATGTTCCACAATGTAGCGCTAGACTATTGGGTATTCAATCTGAACAAATGTTTGTCAGCAGTAAGTAGTATTTCAAAGTCATGTATTTTAATACAATCCCATCTCTCTCTTTTCATTCATAATTTTCACTCTCAATGTATCTATCTATCTATCTATCTATCTATCTATGTATCTATCTATCTATCTATCTATGTGCGCGTGTGTATATATATATATATATATATATATATATATATAGAGAGAGAGAGAGAGAGAGAGAGAGAGAGAGAGATAGAGCGAGAGAGAGAGATAGAGCGAGAGAGAGAGAGATAGAGAGTGAGAGAGAGACTATTGTTTACTAACAACTATTTTGTCTTTGTTAGTACATTTACTGTTTTTCACCATATTTCGGTTTCAAACAGTTTGTTGACTATTTCCGTTTTACCCTACTCACATAATATTAATTTTCAGGGCTACATCTATGACCAATATACGTTATTTAGACATCGGGACAAAGATACTTCAACTAAATGTCCAGACGGTTGTCTTTATAGCATTATAGCCTCATTGTCAACCCGTTATCTCGCTTCCTATCCAAAGCAATGTGATATTAATTACTAATATATAAACTATAATATTATATATAAATATATATATAATATATATATATATATATATATATATATATATATATATATATATATATATATATATATATATATATATACAGAGACAGGTGAGACATTATACATATCTCAGCAAGAAAAGTCGCCACTCTGGATTCAGTCCCCTATATGAGTTGTGTGTGAGTGTATGTGAGTGTTTGTGTATGCGCGCGTGCGCGCTGGTGTGTGTGTATATGTATGTGTGCGCATGTGAGCGTGTATGTGTTTGTACGCACGCTCGAAATTCTTAGGAAAAAATAGATTATCATCATTCCATGAAATCATTTTAATCATAGTCCTATCTATCAAAATATTCTACAAACAAATTACACATAATGGGGTCCATTCCCAAACATCCCGTTATGGAACAAATATATATTATTCACAAAAAGCCTTTGCCTGTTGAAATGTTGTATTGGCTAAATACAGGTACTAACAAGTTATAACAGCACGAAAATACCAGATTACTATTATATTCATTCCTTCATGGGTCATTGGTCATGAAATATCACCAACAATTCGCTAATGTTTCAGCTTCTACTGTGATATTATTATGTATATGAACTAATTATTACATAACTATATATAAAACCGTAAGATGATATACCTTCAGTAAAATAAATTGATTGTCTATCAGCTTGCTATGCAGAAATAAATGTTTAGATTTTTGAATCCTGAATGGTTTGTCACCTATGTATTAGTAAACAATATTTCCAGCATTACGTAAATATCAAGAACTCGACCACGACTTTGTCACTGCTTATGCCGTCCGACACCCCTCCCTTTCTGAATATATCAATTTTGATGAGCTCCTAACATAAACAATATGCCTCACTTCGTAACATCGTGTTTGCATATGAAATCATTAAATGACATGATGCTGATTAGGGTAGACATCTTTTCTCTAAGGCATAGCTAATACAAATTTGACATACAAAAAATAATATCCGGTGTCCGATCGGACTTTCGAGAAAACAGTTTATGTTGAATGACTTATTTAATAATGAGACATGGACATCAATGTACTCTAAATGCTCTTTTATGAGCCTTATTATTTCCAATTTAATAAGCTAGCAGGTGACATAACGGTGAGACATAGGACTGCAATTGTTTCTATATTCTTACCCAAGCAAGTTTGCTTAAGCAGCAGTGCTATGGTAGCTTAGTGTAAACACAACGCCATCGCTCACTCAGTTCATGCCATATTAATAAAGGAATCAACTGGACATTGGATCCAAATCACATTTCTTTTTAGAGACGTATTCATTATTTCTTTGATCTCAACCTCAGAAGCTTGTAGAAGCATTTTCAGCATTTTCGGATTAAAAATAATGTCCGGATCAGTGAACATATTGCAGATATAATACAGTTTTAACCAATCACATGACGTACTTATTTACATAAGGCTATAATAAAGTGTACACGAGACTGGTTTTACAATACACCAATTGATACCAATGGCATTGTAGAGCGTTCATTTCAGTGTAAATATTTCTGAAACTTATTTTTCCAATTTTCACTTAAAATGGTATTTTTTAAATAAATTCTGCTTCGAATATATCTGCAAACTATCATGCTAACTAAATCAGATTAATACGCAGTACACAAGATGCCAATAGCTTGGATATGTTACAACAAAGTTATTTTAGTAGTAGGATCAAGTCAACTTTGCAAAAACCTCAGTCAAGATAACATGTAACGTTTCTTCCACATTATTCTGCACTATGATCTTTGTTGAATAGATCATGCCATCCAAAACCATGATAGCTTTTATGAAGCATATAAATAACGGGATTCTAGCATCATATAGAGTATATACAAAACCTGTAAGGGACTAAATTGGTAATTACAAAACTTTCCTGTTCTGTACATGTTGCGAAATCAATTATTGCAGTCCTGCAATAAATGGTAATGAAAAGGTTATAGTTAATTCAATTATAAACTGTGTTCAAAATGCTAAATATGCTTAATTTATATAACAAATAGATAACTAAAAGAGTGGTTATTTTATATTGTTTATTAATACTTATATAATGTTTTTACTATTAAAAGGAGACCGGTGAATTCCTTTAATCGTACGCCATTTAGTCATACCCTTATAAAATATTAAGGAAACATGATAATTATAAACTATTACATGGACCATAAACTGTTAATCTGAGTTGTTACATATTTGTGTTAAGCGGCATTGATCGCTAAAAAGTGATTGGATTCATGGATACTGTTCGTGGTATTGTGCTGTCATAATGGGTACTTTGGTTTCTTAATATATGTATACTAGAAATAATTGTGTTTAATGATGTAGCATTTATAATTAAGTTCAGCTTTGTCAATAAAATATGTATTACATATAATATGCAATACGTCAAATATATTTTAAGACGTGTTTTTCTTCGATTCATAGCTTATTGCTCAATCAATGGGTATGTTTTAATTCTACTGAAGAAAAGTAATTTATTTAGCTTCTTGCACTCAAGAAAACCGAGAATGAAAGCATTGTAATGTTTTAAAGAATTGTGTATGGGAGTACAGATGAAGAGAAACAAATTTGGTTTAAGTAGTGAATATTACGCTTCTGGTTTGCATCGTTGTTCTGAAGGCATCACATATTTTGTCTAAACAAGCCAATATTTAATGGTCTGGACATTTCGGTATGTCTGTAAACATACTATAAGCTATTTAGAAGATTATTATTTATCTATGAAAGCGAGCTGGTGTATTTTGAACAGATTTAGATATTTACATTTACCAACACTGCTACTACTACCGTTGGATTCTACTACTGGCTGGTACGACGTTCATTTTCTCAATTATTGTCAATCGTACTAATAAGACTACTGATCACTACTATTAATGCCAATACATCTACTACTACCGCTATTACTACTACTACTACTACTACTACTACTACCACAACTATTTAATTCAATTTCAGTTGATGAATTCGAATGAAGAACACTTATACCTGATAATTCAATTAAGAGTAGGCCTATTAAACTAATTACTAAACATTAACTGAAATCATTCAGTTATATTATCACTATCTGAGTAAAGATGATGAACGTTGTCAGTCATTTATCCCACCACGTGGATTAATGAAACATCATATTTTCACATATTTTATGAACACGAAACACAAGAAAGGGTAACTTTTCAGATGCTCACATATAACACATCATTCATCACTGTTTGAATTAGCATTAGTAAAAGCCGTTCCTTGGAAATTAATAAATGCCTTTCTACATGCTTCAAATATATGTACAACATGTTCGTTGGATTGTACGGAGAATATTGCCACTCCTAAATATTGTAACCTGTCGGCATAATTAAATACGTCAGAAGACTTAAAAGTAATACATATACCACAAAAACATGCAGGCCATTCATCAATCAAATATTGGTAAAATAAGTCCACGTAAAAAGGTAAAGATAAACCTCATTAACGCGTTACAGTACACATTTGGATTGGTTTACACAAGCCAGAGCCCTAATCAATAATCCGTATTTCACAGCATTAACCAACAATGAACAAAAAGTACACCAATTGCCATCTTAAATAAATATATTGAGGTAATTAATCAAATAACTACCTCAAAGCTCATGAATATCTGATACGCTGGGCCCATATAATTCAAGAATATTTCGAATGTACATGCCAATAAAATCTGAGAACGTTTTGGAACTGTTGGATCAAGGGTTGCCTATTTAATTATGGGAACCATTGTTGCTTTCATAAAAGTTTCAGGTACACCAACAAATTAAAAGCATAGTGAGAATATTAAACTGAGGTAGTTAATAACATTCGCATCTAGAGCATATTGTAAATGCTCTGGCGTTATGCTGTCCATTCCAGGGTGTGCCAAAAAGTAATTTCTAAATAAATTGATACAGACATTACATATTCATTAAAATCCCCATTTTTCAGAATATCATATTTGATTTTTAGTTCAAATTTAGAACCAGAATAAACAACAATCATACATTTAAAAATATCAAATTCATGGTTCATAATTTGATGAATCATAATGTACAGATGCTTGTATCATTTGGGGAACAATATGCTTAGTACTTCGAATATAATGTGAAGTTTTCTTTAAATATTGCGACATCTACAGTTTATTGAAATCAGAAGATAAAAGGTTAGCACTAAGCTACAACTACTTTTTTACTAAAACTAAAACTACTACTACTACTACTACTACTACTACTATTACTGCTACTATTACTACTAATACTACTCCTACTTCTAATACTACTACTACTACTACTACTACTACTACTGCTCCTACTGCTATTACTACTCCCATTCAGTTTCGTTATTTCCTATACATATTACATCTCTACAGATAGCGTTTGCTTTATACGTTGTTGACTACTGTCAATGGTATAAGTACTGACGCAACATAATTATTTGATATCATTATATTTCCTTATATTGGATCTATAATGTCAGTCATTACATGCTGAACATGTTCTGTCTGCCTGCCACGTTTCATTTCTGAAGAGATATAGGCAGGAGGCCAAAGCCCCAAACAAACCTTAACGACATCATTTGTTAATGGCAGATGTCCTAGAGGAATCAATCATTTATTATATAAAACAAATTATATAGTTGAATGTTATTGTCATTGTTGAGTTTCAGATTTTATTCAAGGTCGCCAAGTTAAACAATAGCGTTTTACAGGTTTATTTGTCTAAGTAGTTTATAATTGCAGCAGAAGCATATTCTCAGGCATATGTCAAATCCAAATAAGTTCAGACTTTCCAAGATGTCAGTCAGTTTTCCACTTTTTGACATAACTTGTCTGAGATTCCTTAGATTTGATTGATATTAGTGTCTACTTGTATGTTGACGATGAAGTCATTTATGGATTTTTTATTTCTTTGATTATCATATTCGAAGCTATTTTAATACAAGTGCCTATGTAAATATAACTATGGTGTAGTAAATGGCAAACCATAAAAATGTATATTAACCAGTGGGTTGCTGCAATCGACTCCATCACATCCACAAGTTACATTGCACTGCATGTACTTCCTGAAGGGTCGTCTTGCACTTTGAACTTCGACTACATGTTAGCAGTTGTTCGCAGGGTTGATAAAAATCATGATTTAAAAACAATTAAAATCCGATTTTTTAATTTTAAATCTGTTTTTTTCATACTCCATAAATCATTCAAAATGCATATATTTGATTGTATTGTGGAGTTATAACATATTAAATTATCATGATATATATAAGGATAGATTTATTCAACCTCTATATTATGTACACTATAACACATACACAACATTTATCACTTTATTTTACCAGACAAAGATCATTTTGATTTCTTGTTTAGCAGCTTGTTTATGACTACCAGCTTTCGAAGTTTTAAATGAACTAATCCGAATATGGAAAATACTCTCAGCCCCAGCACTGGATGGAGTGGCACTCAACAATTGATCTATAAGCGTGAGCAATCTGTCTGATCTTAAATACCACCAGGCAATGGGACTAACTGAATTCATTATTTATGGCAGAATGATGTACTGGTGGAATGGACCTGTCTTTGCCTTATAGTTTACTATGCCGGACATCATATCAGGATAGTTTATCATTATATGTTCAATGGTATTGTCTGTTTCCTCAATCATTACCCGTATATCGAGGATCTAACATATTAGCTATAAATGGGAATCTGTCATTGCCGGATTGTAAACGTCTTTCACGTGTTTTATAGCGCTGATAGGTTCATCGTTTTCTTTAATGTCTTCTCCATTTCTTTCCACATCTGCAAAATCTCAATAATGCAGTTTTAGACCGGAGCACTCAACTATCCATCCATTCATTCACCTGTTACATTATTATACTGAAGATAACTATGTTATTCCCTACAAATATACACTGTTGACATTTTGTGACCCAAGTAAGGCCTTTGATGCTAACAGTCATAACATACTTCTTCATAAACTAAACACGAGCAGTCGCGAATATATGGATAGATCGTTATCTATCTAATATATCGTAATATGTGAAAATAAGTTACCATGCATCCACATAGCTGAGCAAAAAGGTGTGGTGTGCCACACAGTTCTATACAGTCCCATTATTGGTTCTTGTATATATTAACGATATATATATATATATATATATATATATATATATATATATATATATATATATATATATATATATATATATATAATAGTACGAGAACGGAAATATTCTGTCATTTGCAGACGACACTATTGTGTTCATGCCGGATGACAACCCAATACAACTCTTCTCTCGCGCGAATGCATGTATTAACGGTTTATTTGACTGGTTTTGTGCCAATAAATAATATCTTAATACAAGTAAAATTAAGTATGTGTTGACACAGCCCCCGAACAAGAAATATGATTTTAGCAATTTATACCTATCTGTAAACGGAAATACACTGTCTAGGGAAGATAGTTGCAAATGTAACACACACACACACACCAAAATAAATATATATATATATATATATATATATATATATATATATATATATATATATATATATATATATTGACAAATTGTTGTCGTGAAAAACACACTTGAACTACATAAATATAAAAATTTCCCGATCTCTATTTGCTATGAAATAATCCAAAGTATTCCCTCTGAAGAAAGTTTGAGAATACTGTAGTTTTTATTGATAAATACACATATTTATTATGGAATTGTTTCATTGAGAAATGCGAAATGTGCTATATTAAACAAGACACATCTCTTACAAAAGTGCGCTTTACTAGCAAATCACAAACAATATATAATATTCACACCGATCCGCTTTTCAAGCAGTCAATGATATTAAAGTTATCCGAGTCACATGAGCTAGAGGTGCTGTTATTTATCCATTATTATACAAATTAGAAATTGCCATCTTCCTTTGACGATATGTATCGTCGAAATAATGGTGTTAACAGTGCATATCTTACCCGACAATCAAACGTGTATCATGTAGCAAGAACCAGGTCAAAGTCTATCGATATGATTCCAGTATTCACCTTTCCAACAACTTTGAATAAATGGAGCCATATACTAAATGTAAATATCACAGGACCGAGCCTTAAAAGTGCCATCAAGTCTTTATTATTTCTGAACAGTTATGCTGATGTGGTAAAATTGGGAAATTTATATTGTAATGACAGTTGCGACACACTATAATTTGACATTGCATTTATCATTTCCTCGTCTTTGTTGTCCTTCAAATAATTATCCTTCAACACCGTGGTGGTTGCTGCATTGTTGTACACATTTATTGTTATTATTCAATTTCGGAGCACATGGTTACTTGTTAGCACATTTGATGCACTGCTCTTCCTATCATTTAAATATGTGTCAGATTTAATGATTCGCTAAATATACAAGGAGGAAGTGGGAAGAAAATCTGTATTGGATAACCCCCCCCCCCCCCATTTCCAACATTTTCATCAATATGACATTGATATTAGTCAGTATATTATACTTGCATATATATTTGGAAATGGAAATATATATCCATATATTTGTCTAATTACACAAGGTTCAGTCTGCGCATGATCAAGTGCCACTGAGATTCGCTTCAGCTTAATGAGGAAATTTTCTGCATTTCGCTTGATGCCGATATATTTTACTTTGTTGGCAATATTTGAATCGATCTAATCCCAATACTTCTCACAAGCCTGGAGGATAATATGTAGATAGCTTGCCAGGCAGTCTGCCATTATGTTCCACTGTACATATTGTGGCACGACTAAGGCCTTGCTACCGGCTGATCGGTACCATGCTGCTGGCATGTTTTTCTTCCGAACATATTTAATGATATGATCAACATTGTCAAAATCATATCTAGGATAGCGTTGAGCAGTTTCCAGACTGCTAGAAGAGACTCTGCATCCTTCATCAAGCCCGTGGTGGCAACTGAGGGTGGAATATATATGTCTGTTTATGTTTGCTTGCAATCAGATATTTGCCTGGTAGTTAGCTCGTATTGCATGACCTTCAAGGATATCTTTAACTGGAAGCAACATTTTCAGACCCTTCTAGGCCTTACCAAACAACTTTAGTCTGCCATGGTTGGTGTTTGGCTGTTCTGGCGTGTCATATAGCGGACACACAAATCTTACGGGCTCTTCAGTATGAACTTGACCACTGACAAGGTGTGAGTGTTTCTGGAATGGTTTCCAACATGACTTCTCCCGTGACAAATGAAGTCCTGGGGTAGTGTCAAAGCTTGTCAATGCACTGAAGCTGAGTAAGTTGTCCAACACAGGCTCATCCAAAACGTAAACTACAGGTTATAAGTACACTACAAGCAGCAGGGCATATGTGCATCTACATATGGCCAGAACTCGTATATATCTTCGGTCACCTGTTTCACCCGCAGGCAGGATTATCTTCGAAAGATTGGCTTTATTTCTTTTCGCTGATCTGTAGCATTGATGAATCCGTCTCCAGTTACTGTCTCATATCGCTCTGGAAGGCATGGGCCTTTTTATGATGACATCCGATAGGAATCAGGCAAGACTGGCAAACAAGTCCATCCAAGGCAATGAAGGTGTTCCATACCTATTGGAGTGAGACAAGTGGTCCTTCAATAAGCTTGACAATTTGCTTCTGTTTGCCTACTTTCTTTGCTCGGGTAGTGGACCTTGATTGAGTCTTCCCCTTTATAGAGATCACAAACAACATAAACTTTAGGTCGCCAAATGTATGGCATCCATAGGTTTAATAATGGACTGGATCAGTGCATGCTAATCAATCCGTACGCATGTCTGCATGTTAGTATCTGGCTCATCAGAGGGAATGTTAACTCCAGCCATCATTATGCTGATAAAGTCTGCCTTCCATGTTCCAGGTCTTGTGTTGCCAGTGACACCAGAGGTTTGTATGTAGTCTCTCTGTATGTGTTTCTATCCTCTTCTGGTAATTGCATGTGTAACCTGAAGACATCGGGTCCTCACCACATAATCTGCATCACACCTTGCTCGAAATGAAAGACGGTCAGAACGGTAGAAGACTGACTCCTCTTCGTCACCTTCTAGATTAAATAATGATCTGGTTTCTAGTAAAATCTACGATCGTTCTGAATACGTCAGACAAACCTTGTCCGTGGCTTGTTATTTAATGTGATGGCGATGATGCCTTTATGAATAGTGTATGTCATATTAATGATATTAGTGGCCTGATCAACTAGGATTTGGTTGAATCCCCTTTTGGTCTTCTTCACTATAACAGTACCTTCAATAAACTCTGCATGTACCACTGATTTGGTCTTTTCGAGGTCTATACGATAAACGTGTCCCCCACCGTATAGAGTATGTGTTTTATATCCTGTAAACGAGGACATCATTGAAGTGAATGCGTCTAGGTGAACAATCCATATGCCATCCATCTCAGCTCTGATTAAGTACAGCACGATCTCAACCATGCTTATATAAGTTGGCCAAAACATGAATTTTGGATTCAAAGTGAAAAGTCTCGCTCTGTGATCAACCTTGTTGGGGGTCTTCAAAATGTGACCCAAACTTTGGGCGAATTTCATAAATGATTAGCGAGCCAGGACTTGAACATATATTGTTTACATTTTTTCTGGTGAATTTGAGAAAAATATTTTTCGCATAGCCAATTAGCTAACACTATATATTATGTTATATCAGCATGACTTCTCTTATTGTGGTTCAGATGACCGTCATAATATTGGTAGGACAATGGATGTTAACTCCGGCCAATTTCAACAACATAAATGTTTATTTCGTGATAGAAAATGACGGAAAAGAAGGCAGCTGTCATGGACTACGTGTTTAATTAGGTCTTCAGGTATCAATAAGTAAACAATTAATGACAATTTTTTTTTATGCATGCAATTCATAGAGAAGCACAAATAACTTCCTGGAACACAAATACAATCTAATTCGTTTCAAAATGTGTGTTTTCAAAGTATTATGTTCATATAACAATTCTATTTGCTTTTTATGAATAAATTTCTTGCAGTGATAGATACATCTGCCATCTGGTGTCAAATATGTTAAATCGCTACTATTATTACAATTTAGTCAGATTTATTTAAACAGTGATAAATATGCTGGCAACATATAACAAATGAAATTAATAACAATAATGCTGAAGTTGATGTATTTCACCTAGTTTCAGAAATATTCCTCACATACACACATAGGTGTATGTATGTGTATGTGTGTGTGTATGTGTGTGTGTGTGTACGTGTATGTGTGTGTGTATGTGTGTGTGTGTTTGTCTGTGTGTGAATATATGTGTATATGTGCGTGAATTTCAGGTTTATTCAAAACATTTGGTTTTATACTAAATTAGTTTAGAAAATAATTTACTATAAACAAGTCATATTATCGGTTGCGCGATGTTTGTTTAGCAATTCTAGCCCCCATAACAAGCTTTTATATTTATATAGAGTACCATCTAATAACATGGATGACATATTAAGCACAACGGGTGATCACACTAAGAAATCTTTAGTTTGCTGAATTTCTTATTTTATTATTAACTGTACTCGCTATTAACTAACAAACACAAAACATTATTGCATCACCTTACCGCAAAAAATAGGAAAATGTTGATGAAATCATAAAGAAATATGGCATTATAACAGTAGGATCAAATCAACTAAGTATGCTTTCACTTCTTTATTGATAACACAAATTATGAAATATATAAACGTTATATTTTGGTCATGCAAACAGTAATAAGTTTACTTATATTGTTTTAATGCCAGAAATAATGATTAATCAAAATCAGTATAATATTTTACTTTTTGTATGCTTCAAGTAAAAGTTATTTATCTGCCAAATATACTAATTCAATATCATCAGACAGCTAATTCGCAACATTTTGGTCTGATTAAAAAATACTTAATTTGTAGTTGCCATATCTGAATATAACTTTCAGTGAATACAGTAGAATGATCTTTAGATAGTGAGAAATACTAGAAAAATATGATAATATCGAATTTTCCAAACTCTACAATCTGTTAGATAGCAAACCCATTTCAATATTTCAGCAGTATATTATATTTCTTACAACGACATAATATGGGAACACATGTGTGAATTAGTGTCCATTAGAGGTCTTACGAAATAAGTCATAAAGGCAAATACTTTTGCAGCTATCAGTATCTGGGCTTCACACATTTATGGAATATATATATATTACTACATACATATGATAACTACTGTGACACCACAGTTTACATTCAACAGTTATGTATATAAAACATGTCGACATCTCAGATGCTGACCTCAGCTTTATTATGGGTTCAAATAACTAAATAAATCCTATCTATATGAACCGTATTGAAACATGTTTTTCTATAGCCTTTAATACGCCCTCAACTTGTTAACAAACATTACAGTTTGTTGACCACCTGAGACAATGTAGACCAACTCAGTATGGAATGAGTGAAGAGAGTTAGCTAAAATACGGCACAATCGATTTCTACTGGACTAGAATGTAATATCGTCTCAAACCTGAGTGAATACTATGATTTACTCGAACCTAACAGCTATTCCTCATATGTTTCCATTCTCACCCACGCCTTATTTAGCATCCCTAAGTATATGCAGTTAGCTGCGGTGGGATCTGAATTAAAGCGCCTATCAATTTGACCTATTGGACCCATAGCTGAAACCTGCTGATTTCAGGCCGATCTCCGATACAGCGAATGACACGTCGGACATATAATAGCTATGCATTCAACAATTGTCCTATCTATTTTCAATACTGTGATTCAAGAAACGCTTTAGCTTATGAACCAAAAGGGGAGAGTTATTTGATTGGCTATTCAATTCAAATCGAGTATTATTTCTAAATATGAAATTAAACTTCAAGAGAAGCATTTGCTAAATTATGCCTGTAAGATATTTATATAGTTCTCTTTCCTAATGCCAACACTCTTTAATGGCAATACAAAAGTGTCTTGATAGCAAAATGACACACATTTCACTGCAATTTTATATCATTTAGTTCATCAGGAATTCTTCGAAGATTCACTTAATATAACAAACTTATTTTATAATGATATGTTTACATAATATCTCCTGTGTTCATTAGAAGACAAATATGAGGATAAATCAATATCAAAACAATAAATATTCTTCTGTTGGAGACAGTGCATCGCTATGAATGTGTCTATTGTTGTAAATGTTGTTTACGTTCATAAAGATAGGATTCAATATGAGGTCTATGACTTTACAAATCCTAAACAATGATTGAACATAGCATCAACTTCACGATTAACTTCATCCAGAATATGCTGCATGAAGACTGTTTGTTATTTGAAATAAAAGTAAATGATTTCACACGAATAGCTACATCCTATAAATAAACATAGTATATCAAATCCAATCATCAAAGGTATCTCATTTCATTTAAAAAAATGCATCCGTCAATACAATTGAAGTACTAAATAATGCCAGTTCCTTACCTTAATCTCGGTAAGTCTAAGAGCTATGTATGGGATAAATGTATTCATTGGTAGACTGATTTTGTGTTAATATATACATATCATATTATCCAATCATATTAGAAGTACTACTACTAATACTATTACTATTACTACTTCATCTACTACTATTTACCATGTATACAAAAGTGGCCCTAAACACCAATTATCATCATCTTCGACTACTACTACTAGTACGATAATAACAACTACAAAAACTATTGCTACTACAACAACTGTTACTCCTATCACTACTAATAATGCGATCAATACTACTTCTCCTATAAGTATTAATGATGATTATACTACTACTAGTACTGATACTACTACTACTACTACTACTACTACTACTACTGCTATTACTACTACTACTACTACTACTAATAATAATAATAATAATAATAATAATAATAATAACCATCATCAGAATAATTTTCATTAACTTATGCGGACTATGATTGTCTGCTATTGCATATAGTTAAACTGTTAATTTTGTTAAAATACGCTTCTAGAATATAAAACAAATCAACTGTCCACTTTATTCCTAAAATTAAGTTTGACGATATGAGATGTTTCAAAATAATCGCCAAAAAGCCACAGTTTTGTTTAAGGCAAACATAGAAGGAACATAGAAGCTCAACAAATCAGCAAGTGATATTTAGGCTCGAAAAGATATAAACAACCGCAAGATACGTGATTTCATTTTGTGTAAGAACATCAAACACAGCAATAAAGGACATAATTGCTTACCCAGTCTTTGTTAGGGTATCTAACCTTGTTCTTTGTCACGCGATAGAACAATTTGTCTAATTGAATTGCGTGCCTCTGGATAGTTCATTTACTTGGAATCATTAAGGTCTGTCTTGATTTAATCGGTAGTTAAGATCGCCAAAGTTGATTGGATTTCGGTCATAAATATACCGATACAAATCCATCCATGAACACGAACAAGCGAGCGAACATGCTTGTAGAAAACAAAAACACGCGATTAACATAAGGCCCAGTATTCCCATTTCTAGCTACCCATCACCCCCATAGAAATATAAAGATAAACACAAAATATTTTACTTGTGCGATAATAATAACCCAACCTTTAAAAGTAATAACATTCTACAAATTATTCCCTATGCTAATTAGAAATTTGCCTTAACCTAACGTTAACATCTTTGCATAATAAAATATTGTAGGATATTTCCACTAACATACAAACACATACACTCGCCGGGACATAGTCAAACACGAACAAGAGAGAGATACAGCGGGGGGCACACTTCCCTTGTTTCATTTGTTTTTTAATATTATATGTTGGTTGTATATTTAAAGTTAGCTAAGTGTAATACCTTCATATGTAATTTAATGAGGCTACTTCTGAAATAGTTCATATTATTTGTGTTGCCTTGTACATATTTATCTTGCCTACACTTAATGATATATTTATGCTAACAGCCAAGGACATCAATACATCTAAATCCAATTGTATGTTTATATAGAATGACACATATAATGGTCTTTGAAAGGTATTAATATATATTCCAGCTGATCATATTATGACTATGCAATACCGCAAAGTAGCGTGTTCATATACACCGAATACTACTGTTGTGAAATATGCGTCGTCCGTGAAGCTCACTTAACCTGGCAGGTACAGTGTATTCCGATCACTGACAAAATAAATAAAGGCACACAAAGCGCGAATGGTGCACATAAATAAGGCAGTAATCATAGTTTAAATCTGATTTGTAAAGTGAAAGGGTACTTTATGTTACCGTTCATATTCTAAAATATCAACGTTATTGGTGAATTATCTGATTATTAGTGTAGATGATATTTGGTTATTGCTATAAACCTATTATCGTTGCACATAATATTTTATTTGTTTTTCAAGTTGAGTTACTATAAAGCAATTTATATATTAAGTATGAGTGAATCAGGTTATGACTCATAGGGGCGTATCCGTGGTCTACCGGTAGCATATCACTACCACCCGTGTTCGAGTCTCAAGCGTGTTTCGTCTTTGACTTCGCTTCATTAAATTTGGAGGTCGCTCGGCCCATTTAGCCTACCATGTGCACAAATGTGGCCGTAAAACACCAATCATCATCATCATCATCATCATCATATTACATAACACAGTAATCTGAAATAGTTACCTGAATAGGACTTATTATGCCAATGCCCTGCCATGGTCCAAACTGTTTTAGTAAAGGAATAAAGCAACATTAATTCCGGCATGGGTCATACATAAAGAGGCTCAGCAAAGTCATTGTGGACTTTCAAGAGAACAGTTTATATTGTACGGCTTCTAGGATTAGCAGGCGGGTGATTGTACTACTTGCCACTCTAGACGCCACAACGTTCCCACAACTTTAGACATGAACATAATTTTAGATATAGGATGATATTTCATACATTTTACCAATCCAGCGATACTAGCTGTTGTCTGTCGTAGAAAGTGATCCTCACATTTCTTCAAAACACAAGTAGGCAGTAGACCCAAATCCGATTACCTGTTCAGAGACTTAGTGATTATATATCTGAGCTGAACCTCAGAAGTTTGTCGAAATATCTCGGCATTTGATCCACCAAACAAAATATATGGAAAAATCTCGATAGTGCGGTTCCACTTTTGAATTAATTGTTAATTGTCTTATGAACCAATTGTTGAACTTGTCCCCGTGGATTTTAATACAGACAACAATTATAGTCAAATTACTTACCATCCAGTTGCCATTTGATTTGAAGTTTATTTTAATAGATTATATATTATATCTTTATGGATTAGGAAGACGTTTTCTGTTGTGATAATGCTACATTCATCTTTACATAGTTCACTGTATATTTTTGAAGTGCACCCTTAAGGAAGTTCGGCTACATATTTCTGGTGATTTTCTCTAAATTGTCTCAACATATCTAAACTTATTAGAGCATCAAATAGTTTTAGGCCTCAACCTAATGATTTTCTAACATGGTTATTAATTATAGTTTGATAACCCTTATTCAATCAGCTTATCAAATGAGCCATGTCAATCACTTCGGTGATAAAACGTCTGTTAATTATCAATGCCTTCTTGAATATTGGTGGCAAGGTTTTCTTCTGCATAGGCCCTTTCTTCTTATGTAATCTGGTTTGTTTATATTAATAGCGAATTGTATAGCCAGATGATAGTCAAGCGATATTCCTTTGATGATACTGGGACATGGATCACATACAAAAGGAACTCCAACTATGACGGAGTTCGATTCTCTAGAGGTAATTAAATCAGTTATGCGGCCTCTTTTGTTAGTCTGACCATTAACATCCTGAGTTAATCTACGGGAATCCAATATACTACAAAACCTAATAGTTTCAACATTAGACTAATCATTCAAGACGATATTTAAATCAGCATTAACTATCACATAACATGGGATAAAGTGTTGGCTCTCTAAGTATTCAGGAAATATTTGAATCAATTTATTCAAACGGAGGGTGTCGTTTATCGTATAACCCTAGTTACCTATATTTATGTTAAATTGCATGCTTTCAAAATATGTATATGTCTTACTTATATTGGACTCACTGCGAATAGCAGTCAGTCCAGAATTGCACGTTATGCCTGTGATCCATGTCAGTGTTATTTGTTATATACCTACACTATTGTGTCTCCCTGTTATATAGCACATCTGTCTACAACGGATTTATAACAGCGCAGCTCGCATAGTGACAAACACTGGAAAATATACTTATATCCCCCAATTCTTTAAAAACTACATTGGCTAATTGTTATCCAGCGTATTACATTCAGGATTTTACTAATGAATTATAAATCTATCAATTACATAGCACCTGGATGCTTGCGTGGACTGGTGCCTATTAGAAAAACATCCCCAAAACTCAGGTCATCCAGTCCAATACTATTCGACATAACTATGCCTCGCCTCAAATGTTAAGGTGATAGTGCGTTTAATTTTGTATTCTTTCTACAAAATTCATCTCTTCAGGGTTGCGTTAATATATATATATATATATATATATATATATATATATATATATATATATATATATATATATATATATATGGTTATTACATACATATTATTATGCGAATCATCGTACAGCGCTCTTGAATGGCTCTTGTTCGTAAGGGCAATTTACTAAATATACATTATTAATATATTAGTATATGCTAATACTGCTACCGTGTCTAATACGTTTAAAGGAGACATATTTTAGCTCATAAACTGTAAAAAAAATTCATTTACAATGAACAGATCAGTGCCAGTTACAATGCATATTTCAGTAAGTGCTAATACACCATACCTTGCTATGCAGGATAATCAGCCACATGTTTGACTATATACCTGAATGGATGAATATTTCGAAACCATGCTGATACATAGATGACAACCTTCTGATTATCTTGTTAAGTGTCATTCACATACAGGTCAGGCGAATTAATTAGTATTGGTAAGCATTTAGTTTGTTTAAGACATTGGCGTACACACCCATTCATATATTTATATATATAAACCGCTGTACTAACAGTATATGTTAATATAAAAAGAAGCTTTGACAGACCTACAGCTACTTAAAGAAATACGGTTCCTGTTGCTTAAAATAGATGAATTATCATAAGTACTCACCTTATTCTTGGCAGCAGCTCATCTACAAATAATTAGTATATCTAACTAAATTAGATCTAACAACATTCTTATGGTAAATTATTTCGCTAACCAGAATGTATGAGTTCATTTTAAAAACATTTAATCTAAGATGAATTAAAATTTACGGATAGCGTAAAGATCAGGATCTAACAGATATGTCAGTTATTTGTATATGGAACATATTCTCCGGATGTGTGTTGTCACTTTATCGTGCAAAGTAGTGTTGAATAACGTTATTTAATTTGATGAGATCAAACCTGACTTTTAGCATGATTAATACTACACCATATATCATACTACATATGTCTTATTACACACATACACATATATATATATATATATATATATATATATATATATATATATATATATATATATATATATATATATATATATATATTGATTTTCTGAGTTAGTTGTCAGCCTTTGCGGCTCAGTCAATCTATTTTTCGTAAATGATAAATGTGTCAGGACAATAAGAAAGCAGCAGCATGTAGTGTTAATATGTCAGGGCTATTCATCAGCCAGCCACGTAGTAAACAACGTTAGCCTAACTCTTTTTGTATACATTTCCTCGCGTTATGTTCATAAAGATACATTTAAAACTACTTATCCACTCCGATAATTCACACCATTGGCTGACTGCCTCTCTGGTCATCACATGTAATAAGAATAAATGGTACTTGATGATCATGAGATTGCCTATTTATATACAAATCACGATGTATCCCTTAAGATTAATCTGTAAAACAATTTCTAAATGGATCCAGAGATATGTGTCCTGTCTTTATTGAAACTAACAAGATAAGCGGACGAAGTGCATCACTATTAAATTCTATTCTACATTAATTGACAAGTGATCCTGAGGCTTTTTCTATTAATCTACTTATACGAGTGTCCTGATGCATTTTCTATTAATCTACTTATAGGATTGTCCTCCAAAAGCTGGACCATATATAGCCAAATACATCGGAAGAAACAAATCACGATAACCTTCCATTACCTGATGTTATAAATACGCTTACTCATGTTATAGTATTAAGCACTACAGCATAAAACATTGATAACTAATTGTACTTTGTTAATTAATACTATAACACAGTACTCACGGGGGGGGGTGGTTAAGGGAATAATGAAATATATCGTCGTGCTTACAAACATAACTGATTTAGCGATGGCATCTAAATGTTCTTTGCATTATAGGTACAATGATAGAAGTACACTATTATAATATAGAAATGACAGTTTAATCATTTAACATCACACCTTTAACATCACAACTAAATTAGTCAACGTAGTCTAGAATTGACAACACAAATATGTCTTTATTACTATACATTCTCAATTGGTAAATGTTTAGTACTTTAAGAATGTTTACATTTTCGTTTCTGCAATGCCGTTCTGTAATACTATTATGAATTGTTTATGTTTACCTTACAATGCAAACGAAGTGGGATTCATTGAATGTGGAGTATAATGAAATAATTAATGTTAAACATGGAATGTAGGCAACCAATTGTTTGTAGCCGACGTACCAATGAATGTGTAAAAAATTCAAGACGGATAAAAATAGGGCAATTGACGAAACCAGGTGATGATGGAGTAAATGCATTATAAATACGCACGCGCGCACGCACGCACGCACACACGCACACATATACATACATTATTTATGTTATCAGCTAACGCGATGATATACTGTAAAATGTGTTACGCCGGACCTGTTGGACCTCTGACCTATGACCGTCAACTTGATACAGGTAGGATTTCTTTAGGTATTCATAATCAAAATGACCCCCCCCCAACAAATTACTGCCGAATATAAATTTGGATGTAAATGTATTACCTTATTATGGGACCATACTCGCGTTTTCCTTACTGATAGCTCTGGTGTCAACGAGACCTTTGATATCTGTACCTGCTTGATGTACTCAGCCTACGTACTACTGGTACCCTGAGGGCAGTTGACGTTTGTCACGTAGGAAGAGTGGAGACCTGATCCCCACATGCGGATTAGTAGCGCGTTCACACGCACATACATGCACACACGCACACACACACACACATATATATATATATGCGCGTGCGCACACACACTCATATATATATATATATATATATATATATATGGGGGTGCTTGGGTACGTGCGTGTATGTTATTGTTGTTCCTTCAGAATCCTTCTTGAATAAGTATTTATTTCCACACTGTAGGTTTCTTGGACTTTGGAGTGGTGATTGGTTGTGTGCCAATATGCTTCTGGAGTCCGACTGCACTGTTTGACCAGGACTGCTCATCAAGGACGATGGGATCGTTGCGTATTTGATTCTGTTCTCAGGATAGTTATATGTCTATATAGGTTTGGTAGCTGATCTCAGAAGATAACTGTTTTTTTTTTCATTAGAATATGGATAGGAATTATATATGAGATTAGCATTTGTTTATTGTAAAACTCTACGATAGACATATGTGGAATTACTGGTCTTCTCTTTCAATATACTCTAGGAAGAGAACAAGAGCCGTGTATACTATGATCGACTTTACGATAGATTTGCATGGAGTGTTCAGAATATTGAGGATCTTGATCATGTTGAACCTGCGGTCGACATTAAATTTGAGTTATGTTACAAAGCCGGTGAACATCTGCGTTTGTCAAAAATGAGTCCGAGATATGTATAGGTGTTTACCATTTACATGTTATGCAGATGTTGGCTCTTTGTGTTGAAGACTATCATTTTGGTCTTAGCTTCGGAGATGTATAAACCTGAGCTACAATAGTAAATGATAGTAATTGTATATACTTCATAAAGCAGTCTTACCAGTAAGATCCCTCACATGTGTTGTACTCTGATAACAAAATAATATGTGGAAAGGTGTCTGTTGAGAATAGATTTAAATATTTCAAGAGACAACACTACTTTTAGAGTATTCTAAAATGTATCTACTAGGTTTTTTCCATGAAGAACGGTATCTGCTGATGGGTAGATTGAATGTCTAAGTAAGATAACTATAATACTAGTAATACTAGTACTACTAGTACTACTACTACTACCACTACTACTACTACTAGTAATAATAATAATAATAATAATATTATTATTATTATTATTATTATTATTAAAACCACAGCATAGACTATAATATTCAAACAATTGCAGACCTGTTTCATGTATCAGGTTTATATATAAAGTTATAGAAAGGTCAGTTGTTTTCCTTGTAAACAAATATTTAATTAATAATGACCTTAATGAATCACTACAGTCTGGCTATAAAAGTGGACATAGCACTGAAACATCCTTGGTTCCGGTGAACATAATATTATGATGTCAATTGATCAAGGTAAGTCACTAATACTTATTTTCTTCTGGACCTGTCTGATGCATTTGATACTGTTGACCATGATGCACTTTTCTCTAGGTTAAAATATATGTTTGGTCGGTCAGATAAATTACATGAATCATGTTGATCCTATTTTGTTATATGGTGTACCACAGAGTTCAGTTCTAGGTTATCTGTTTTTTCCAATGTATACCCGTCCCCTTGGAATCATTGCGCATCGATATGGTGTTAACTATCATGTGTATGCTGATTACACACAACTGTATATTATAAATGTGTCGTCTCTTCAAATTGTTTAGTCTGTTCTAAAAACACACATGTTCAAGGTCGCTTTCACAAATCAATAATACTTATCTTTTAAATCTCTTACAGGTTTTTGCAGACATATTATTTTGGGGTATTATTGTATTATATAGCAAGGACGCTTTATAAAATATGCATTAATATAATAATAATAATAATAAGCCATTTATTAAGAGTTATACTTCCAGCAAGCTGTTCAGAGGAGTTAATAATAAGAACAATATTATTACATGTGATAGACATTCTAGCGCTAACCGTATTACATCAATACACGATTAGATATGAACATCTTACTAAGAATAATTTAATTTAATTATGTTAGATCATTGAAGATGGTAGAAGAGGTTGGTTTATTTTTTGGCTTGATAAGCATTCTTCTATCCACATGATGGTCCGGTCAGACATGCCCAAAGCGAAAAGAGAATCTAGTATGGAAAGATCGCCTACACACTTAACTGTCTTGTTGAAGCTCACGATGGAGACAAACTCTATTTCGATTATTATGGGGATTTTTCAAGCTGTAATCTTAGATGATGAATGACGGATGACATCCGCAGTAGATCTGTCTTTGACTTGTCCGAAGCTAATATTTGTTTCAGTTAAATTTTTCATATGCGTCGAACTAAAATAATTTATTCCATAACTAAAGATAGGGAGAACACTATGAATTGGAAAGTAGCCTATTATTACTGGCTGCTTTGTAACAGTAATAGAATACCCATAGTTCACTACTTTTGTAATTTATTTCACTTATAGATTGGGTGCATTATTTAACAGGTTCTAGTATGGAAAGTGAAAGCAAAACCATCCTGTTCACTGGCTGAATTCCTGTGTCATTGAAGTATTGTTCCCTG
>JAODUP010000417.1:490000-595000 GCA_025642065.1 Paralvinella palmiformis | reverse complement strand
TAACATCCTGAAGATGTATTTGTCCGTCATAAACATGTCTAAACAGATTCACTACTCAAGTCAGTAATTAGAGTATAATACGGAAAACAAATTGTTTCTGAATTCGTTAGGACATGAGTGGCTAAGCAAGTGACCAATGCACAGCAGAGGCAATTATTCCTAGGCCCAATGACCAAATAATACGTCAAAGTCAAAAGGTACCTCACGCTGAAAACACAAACAATAAATAAGCATGTTCACTTCAAATCTACCTTCAGCATGCCAGTAATAAACAAAGAAAGATGAATTCTAAGAAGGTCATATAGTTATAATAAAACATAGTAACTCTTAACGTAAGATTATAAAACAGTGAGATTTATAGGAACATAATCCGAGCCGTGATAGCGCAGTTAGTAAGAGTGTACGACTCATAGTCGAAAGGTCGCGAGTTCGAGTCTCCATGAGCTGCAATGCTGTCATGTGGCGACTGGTTCACTCATCCCTAAAACAAAATGAGTACTTGACAGGACGCAATGGCTGTGTGTTTGGAAGCACGTGTTGTATGCTCCCCTGGGAGTTGAGATACGTGCTGGGTGGAAACAGGTCTGAGTCAGGGATAATAATAATGTAAATAATACTGTAAAGAGCTTCAGAGCATCTTCTAGCTGAATAGGGCACTCTATAAATATCACATATTATTGGTATTATTATTTATTATTATATATATTCCTCCTTCAAGGTTTATATCCGAAAACTGAGACATTGACAATGTTCATGGAATGTTATTTTCCTCCTAGACGTCTTACTGTTTCTGAGTGAGTTCTGTTGTTTTTTAGTCTTTCCTTGAATCATTCCGTTTGAGCTGGATAGTTCGAATCTGATAACCCTCAAGATTATAGTCATCAATGATAAATATGGATCCCTCTTGTTGGCGTTAACGTAAATAATATTCACACTAATACTAACTAATGAACCAGTGTATTTCTACACAAAAAAAAGTTATTTATTATGTAATTTAAAAAGGAGCATTTCTTGGCCTTGATGTATATATTACTCATCAGCACGAGTGCTATATTGAATACGGATATAGCTGGAACGTAGATTAAAAACACATGTATGATAGCCTATACTAAAAATGTTGTGCATAAATGGTTTGTATATATATATATATATATATATATATATATATATATATATATATTGTGTGTGTGTGTGTGTGTGTGTGTGTGTGTTTGTGTGTGTATGTGTGTGTATGTGAATGTGTGTGTATCTGTGTTTGTGTGTGTGTGTTGTGTGTTTGTGTGTGTTTGTGTGTGTATGTATGTATGTCTGTATATATATATATATATATATATATATATATATATATATATATTAATTGGTGCTGTAGAAATATAACAAAATGTGAAAGGAAATAATCAGCTTAACCCAGATCTTGGTCTATTTTCACTTTTATTTGTTAATATATAATACGTACTACACAAAACACTTTAAAATTTCATCCTAGTATAAGCATAAGAGGAAATATTTTGTTGTTTCTCCAGGCCTATGCCCTTTATGATTCCCGGTCAGCTTGTTGTGGCACAAATGCGACTCGTGAATACCAATTGATCCCCCGTTTATTCAAAGGGGACGAATACGTTATATATCATTCTATTAACGAAACATCATCATCTATGAAAGAAAACAATTTGCAAATGTAGCCAATGATATATAGTTCCGATTATCTTGGAAATTAACACCATATGTCACATAAATATGTTGTGTTCCCAAATATACTACTATCCACAATACATCACATAATTGTCGCAACAAAACAAATAGACATTACATTTGCAACAATAACATGTAGCTTTACTCAGACTCATTGTACAACAGACGGAATAAATTATGTATAGCACCAATTGCCATACACATATCTAAGAACACGTCCATAAATTAAATATTAAAAGTAGCAAATAAAACCCCCATAACATTCAATACAGTCGTATCTGATAAATAACCTCATTTGTAATCCGATGCACTCACTCAAACCTGTGTCAAAGCAAAACAAATACATGGTCAATATCATTTTCTTTAAGAACTAACCTCCTTACATTTTTATTGAGCAGTACTTTAATGTCCGCAAAATAAAAAGGTTAGAAGCTCTCATGTATCTTCTAGTCGGTCAATTGTCTATTACTAATATGATTGATCTGTTTAGAAATGTTATCTTTTGTCTTATCGATCAGAACGACTCTCTATACAGATAATAACTTAAGGTTTGTTATAAATATTTTGCTTCCTAGATCTCAAATAATCGGAAAGTATGCAACTTACTTCACTCTCAAGTCACAGAAGCTGGTTTGATTTAGCTTTCAGAACTGCAAGCGATAATTATTTATGGTCTATAGATAGCATTCTAGTTTCTGTTCGGAGTCGAAGTCTGGCGTGTGTGATATCAACTTAAGAACACCCTACTTTTGATGAGTGGGGAGATGAGGCAATTTCAATTTTTTTTCTTATCATCTTTATTGCTGTTTTTAAAACGTTCTATGTGTAATCACGTGAATGATTGAAAGATTAATCCTAATAAACAAATAATTTCTCAAATTAATCGATTATGTATACATTTGCAGATTATTTCATACCCACTCGTAAGTATACTAGTACGAATTAATACCCCCTTTGACTTCTTGTTATTTCTAATTGAGTTTTTCACCCTTTCTTTTGAATTTCAGTTTATACCTAGAGAGTCATAATTAGCATACTGTCAAGATAACCTTTATAAATGATAACTATTATCCTCCCTCTCCTTTAAAATAAAGCATCTACCTAATAATACTAAATAAACCCAATAGATTTGTACACAAGTAAGCTACTGATTATGCAATTCAAAGAGGACCCCATTTCTTGCTTTTGACGCAAATATCACTCATCATCTTGTTGCTGATCTTAAATATTTAGTCAAAGCTAAGAAATACAGTCAATTATGTTGTCAAAGAAGCTAAATTACTGGACATAACTAGAGTGGTATTTCCAATACGGATATGGTGTGAATGATAGCTTTCGGGGCTCTAACTTAGGCTCAAAATAGATTATGTATTATAGTAAACGGCTTATATCAAAGCACCGCTTATTGCACTGACTAAGCAGTGCGGTATAATGAGATCAGCTAGAATACCTAGGCGAGTCACGTTAGTAGTTTAATAAATTCATATTTCTGGACAACAGAATAATAAAATAAGGTTGTGGTATTAAAGATGTTCGTGTTTATCGTGAGTTAGAGTAGCAACAATTGTTTATGCGTAGATGTACCTTATAGTGTGGATAAATGCATGTCATTATTGTTTTTATAACTATTACAATTAGTATATAATCTTCGCTGTTATTTATCGTTTAGTTAAATTAAATGTTTGTTCTCAATCAAAGGATTAAATATACACTTAGCATTTATTTTATGTTGTTTGAAAGTTGAAATAAGGTAATTTATTTAACGGATACATTTGAAAAACAATTATGGCTAAGAAATATCAACTTGTATTACATGCTTTGGTGCAAAGCACCGTGTTTCATTGAAACAGAAGATGAAGGGAATTGATAAATACATAAATAAATAAATAAATAAATAAATAAATATATATATATATATATATATATATATATATATTATCATAGTCGTAGTATAAGATAAATGATTGTATATCATGATATTGATATATTATGAGCAATTTGGATGTTTATTTGATTGCCACATTATGTTGCCAAAAATTTTATGAATAATATGTTTAGTATATGAAAGAATCAACAACAACCAATAAGAACGTATTGTTTACAACTTGGATAATTGATAATCAATTCTCTAATGTATAACCGTTAGCCAATTTTAAATTGGTTGATCTGTAAACAAAATGATCGCTCAATGTGTAAGTCAGCTGACCAAGCTGAGCTTTTACCTTGTTAATGTATTAATGTGCTTATGTGCAATACGTAACTAACCATTTTATTGTGTAAATTGTTCCCACTGCATTCATTTTTCTTAGATCATTTTCTGCAATACAAAATGTGTACAGGAAATTTTAATATAAAATTTGTTTTGTGTGTAAATCAAAATAATTAATTTGTATATCAATTGACCGTAATCCTCCTATATGATTGGCAAATTTATGCCATGTTAGTGTTATCATCAAGTTGGGCATAGCGGAAATGAAATTTAAAATACTGGAGAACAACCATTTAACGGAAAGGAAACTAGACTGAGCACTCCTGGTGTTTAATTTGGCCGCCATGACCAAACAGTGCCGACTTCCCGTAGGGGAAAAATCAAAGTTGAATAAGCTGCACATCTAGTTTTGAACCTATCAATATGGACAGTTATAGTGAGATGTGCACTATGATTATGTGTGTGCATGGAATCTGTATTACTCTTGTCTTGTTATATTCAATGAAATATGTAAATGTTGTTAATGCAAGCCTGTAGACCTAGATTAGTTGGGATCAACACCAAAGACGGGCCAGGGGTTGTCGAATAGGCTAAATACAATAAATGTTAAGTTTTAATTCCCCCCCCCCCCCAAACAAAAAAACAACAACGCTTTAACAGCTATTTTAAATGTGTACTTACAAATGAAAGATATTCATTTTGTATTAATTTAACGCCTACGGCCTATTCAACTATAGACACAACAATAATTAACCATGTTTATGAATCTGATTTTGAACTTAGGACCTATTTGTCATCATATCGGCGGCCTTATTTGGTCTAGTTTTATTTTTCAAGCCAGTGACTACAACCTTAAAATGACGTTATTATAAAAACAAAATAATGCAATGTTCTTTTAAGCATGGTTCATACAATTCGAACATGAATATTTAACAGGTCATAACACAAAACAGTTATTTGGTATTGAGTAGGGTTTTTTTTTGTTTTGTTTTTTTTTGTTCAGAACTATACACCTTTACGATTTCCTGATTATATATTTTAATTTTAAGGAAATTCGTAAAGCCAATAGAATGTATGAACATTAAATTTATATATCACCATGTCAAATATGTTTATATAGTTTATAAACAGGTTTTAGATAGAAAATACTAAACAATACTAAGCAAGAACAATATGTTTCAAATTAGGTGTGTGAATGTAGTATGAGAGATCTTACATTAACGAACTAAATGTCTTGAATAAATTAATTTGGAAAACAATCTTAATCTTATAAGTTTTAGCGTGCATTCATAGTGTTTTGTAAACAATTAGATACTATATTTTAAACCAAATTTATCTTGTGGCGCACCTCATTGTCTTTTTGTATGAATAACGTCTAGTTTCTTATTTTAGTTCATGCAAAACCAAATCATACATTAGTCAGGATTATATTTAATTCTAAATTCCTTAATATGAGTTCTGCCACATAACATATTCAATATTTGTTAAATATCATAGAAGGAAATCAAAATTATATGTACTATTACATTGACAATTATTTTATAATTAAAGTACTATTTTCTTCATAAAATGGCATAAGTAAAATAAACACCATATTTACTATTTATTGTTATTTTGTATTACATTTTTTAAGCCTCCCCACTCGTCTCATAAGTGTTGTATATCATACACAAACGATGTCCTCCAGTTTATGTTTACATTAATATAAAAGATAAATCTAAACTAAATTTAATATTACACGTCAATAATAATGTGTTTAGAAGCGTAATGCGTAATTACAAATCATGATAATTTATGAATATTTTCTTATGTACTTCATAATTGCAACCTACCATACTCCATGTGACTTAATGTGGTTTTACGAAATATATTCCTGAGATGCTTAAAGGATAAAATACCTACTCGTGTTTCAGTGGAATAGCATAGAATAAGAAAAATTCACTAATAAATGAAAAACGGTGTTTATGTTAAAATAATATTAAATTAGAATTTACTTAGTTCTTCAATTTTGAACAAATGTGGTATTTAATTCCTTGGGTTAATGAGGCGCATTTCATTTGTCAAAACATTAAGAGAATGATTGTATGTCTCTGAATAACAATATAAATTTACTGTTCATCATCATTATATCCTTCCAACAGTATACACATTAACATGCAATCTCAATCCCGTTTTTCAGGAAATAATGTCTTACTTATATTATAATCAAATACTGCCAATTCTATGCAACTCTTTTATATTAGTTTAATATGAACAGATCAAATTTAAAAATTACCAGAACTTTATTACTATTCATTTTTATGGTACACAATGAAAAGCTGCCTGTAATCAATAACAAAACATGATCAATCGTCTAATGAGATCGTAGTGTTAACGTTTATTTAAATATAAATTGATTCATTTGACATTTAATTGATATTATATTAAATTACTTCTGCAATATTAACTCAGGTGGTGTCCAATTATTAATCTACCGGACGACCGAAGAAATGTATTTAATAAATAAAAATACAAAATGAAAACTAAGTTAAAAAACAGGTATATAGAAACAAACTGAAATAATAAGCAAATTCACAAAACTGTATTAATATTTCCAAACTATATTTGTTATCCATGATAGTCAGCTTAGGGTAATGATGATGACATCTCATTGTCAAACTTATTTTAGAAAAAAAAGGCATATTCCTTATTAGAGTCGTACATAAACAAATATAGTTAATATCAGTTATTCGCCTTCTGTAGTCATGTAATATATGATGTTTCAAAGACCAGGACTACGTATATTTAGAAACATTAAAGGAAGCAAATAAGTTGATATTCAAGTGCCATATTCAGTACATCATAATTTACACAGGCGTGATAACCTAAACTTGGTTAATTTGGAAAAAATGTTGTGATACGCCCTGTAGTTTTAAATTAACCTTGTTACAGATCATATAGGGTGCTATATAACGTTTATTAATTATGATAATTGTTGTTGTTCTTATTGTTGTTGTTCTTATTATGACTGTTGCTGTTATTTTTTTGTTATTGTCGTCGTCGCTGTAATTGTTTTGTTTTCTAATTAACTAATGTTCATACCTAAACTATACATCACAAACCTTTAAAATGTACACAAGGAGTCCATAGTTGGACGATATTGGCATAAAAATGTATAGTAGCATAATTATTCTTATTGCATAATTATGTTTGTTACAATTTGTTATTTTATACCCATAAATAAATATTGAATCACTGAACGAATTACCGACATTTTAACTCCACATAGGTAAGAAAACAGTTTATGAAATTTCATATAAAGAACATTTTAGATCATATATATTTATGATAAATGATTTACTCCAATAAACAAACGATATGCAATTTCACCGTTATTGCTGCATAATATTCAATATATTTCTATTTGGAAGGTATTTGTTTCAGAGACACGTTCGTATATCATGTACAACATGATTGCATGAGGTATGTTTGAATCTGGTATAAATTGCTGCATTTGATGAATATAATTCACAGATATAAAGCTGTAAAGGTTTTACAAACCACTCATAGAAAGGTACATTATATAACGTTATTACCATACTAAAACATCTATCCAATGCATACAAACAATAATCTCCATAAACTTAGATTAAGTTGTTACAAACTTCCCATAATAATTTGGAATGGGTCACCTTAAGGCTGAACATCCTAAATAATCGAAAATAAAGAGATTTAATCGAATATTTAATAATTTACTTTATCACACATATTATTACACATATATGTTAGTATCAGAAAATTAACAGCCAAGAATTCATCAATAAAGATTAAGCCACAAATAGAAAAATTGAAATGATACAAGACGACTCAAACCAATAACAACGACCGGTTTCGACCTATTCAAGTCTTCACCTATTCAATATGAAGCCACGCACTTAATACTTTAGTTATTTTTAACAAAGGAGGTGTGTTACTTTAACATCCAAATGATAATTCAATAAAATTAATATGTTTGTAGAGGTATGAAAGTGTCCAATATAATACGAAAATAAACCTAAAATTTACTTCAAATGAATTAGTGGTAGCTTATCATTTGACAATTGATATTTAGATCTTATTGTTTTACAACTATAGTAATGGCTAAGATTGACGCTTTACTGAAGTTGTGTTTGTGAGAAACATTTGCAGAGCTTCAGGAGACATTCTATTTATTTTAAGGTATTTAGCCCAACAAACTTGATACTAAATAACCCGGAAAGGCTTTTATGTTTAGTGTAAGCAGTGATGATACTATTTTGGTAGTACTCTAAATAACTCTTCGTTTGAAATATTTTAAAATTTGTATTTATTATTCTAGAAAACGGCATTACTAGAGCTACAGTGTCACTCTTCTCGACTGATTCTAATATATCTTCCGGACATTTTTGGTTAACCCTGTTCGTTCTAATGATCCCAGCGTATCAATCCAAATGGTTTCTCGTTTTATTCTATTAACTTGGTCCTGCCAATCAGAACCTGAGCTATGTATTTGTTCAATTGGTATTAAAACATTGATGGCTGTAATACGATTAAAACATACCTTGGTCAGAAAGGTATTGTTGTTTTAGGGTCTTTGAATACAGCGATATTTAAGTAATTGACCGAATTAATACTGATGGAAGGAATTAAATTTAATGGGTAGTTCATGTATACTACACATATTTAGAAATTTACAGGATGCATTCTTGCCATGTGGCCATATTAATATATCATACTTAATTTTGTAAATATCGACGTAGTGTGGTACCCCATACCTACTCATAGAAGTGCCTACAAATTGGATGAACCATTCATCATCAAAAAAGTCATTACTCTTCAAATATAATTTTAAGTTCTAAGATTAGATCATATGTATAAGATAATTTTCAATTACGTTCCTGGCTGCTTATAACCCTTTTGTGTGATCTGTATTAGTATACATACTTATTTCAACATCTTTCTCTCTCTCTCTCTCACTCTTTCTCTCTCTCCCCATATATCTCTCTACTCTTATTTTATATATATATATATATATATATATATATATATATATATATATATATATATTGAATTTGGGATTGTTATTAGTGTGTATAGCATGTTTCCGTAGTGCAACAAAACGATACCAAGCATAACTCATTTATTGGGATTTTTCCACACAGATAATCCTTAAGACAAACGCAAATATAATAATGGAAAGATGAATGTACTTAAGAGAATTTGGATCACTTGTGTTCAACACAAATAGAGTTCTGATTACCTTTCCATAAACGTCAACGATATGATATTATCATTATTTCAGACTTGGCGACTCTGCTCCAAAATGCAAACACTGCCGGACACAACCGAAACCAATTTAAACTTGTACAAGTAAATAAAGTGGCAATTTGAACAAAAGCAACACACCTACATATAATGCACAAACAACGTGCGTGATGGACAGCAACATATATATATTCAGCCTCTTGCGAGTGCTTTCAATGTTGTCATGGGAAACACGGATCAGTGCATATATATATATATATATATATATATATATATATATATATATATATATATATATATATATATAATGCTTTGTTCTTGTGATACATTTTCGCACAGGTAGATTGCTAACAAAAAAATGCATAAGGTAACGAAACGACCTACTTATAGTCAATACAGGATAATATCAAAATTAGTTTCCTAAGTTATTCCCGGCAGCAATTCCTAAATATAATATTCAGATTAAAATAAGATTGTGGCAGATGTATGGCAAATAACATATCAACTGTTGTAATTGAGATGAAAAATTAGGCTCACGAAGAGTCGGAGTAATACAACAACTAAGTATTGACTAAGATGTAAAAAGTACTCATTTAAACAAACAAAATTCAGTAAGACTTTAGTCAGGTGATAGGTGGTGATAATTCATTTATAATATGGTGCTTACATCCGTATGATTATAAGAGTTATATCAACTCTATCAAACAGAAGTCTGAAAAGGAACGAAGGATTGAGTTTTTTGTTGGCACTCTGCCTTGAATTATCGACACTGTTGTCCACTTTAATATATGAATGTGAAAATATCATTTTCTACCATATAATTGCGTGCATTTGATGAAAATACTATAGTTCTTCATAAAATTGGATTAATATACTGAGGTAGCATTAGGACACGGACAACATTGTATTACATGATAGATAGATAGAATGATAGATTAATAATAGTATTATTAAGTTCGGATGTCATAAATGGATATTGCATTAAAATAATATTCTTTATCATACTGAAGCTGTACAGAAAAACTAAAGAACATTAATTAATCACAAATCCATAAAATAATATATTACCCACAACAGTAAAATATAGGATCTATCAGTTTCAATATTATTCATTGTAGTTTACTGATTTCCATGCAATAACTATATCAACATTTTTTTTCTCTCTAACATGATTAATATAGACATCATGTCAATACATATTAATACGTTATAACTCATCATCCAGTTCAAATGATGATTACCTTTGAGTTATAAGCCATACATTTGTGATCAATCTGAAATACGCAATGCTTACATTCTTGGCAACACATAACTCTCTTTGGTAGTATTCTTTCTTATAGTGAAATAGGAAAGGTCAAATCAATAAATAAGCTCATTGTTGCCTTTGTTGAACTTATATGTCATTTTTGTATATGTATATCTTAATAATAATAGTTTTTGTCTGAAGTGGTTAGACTTGGCAGTACATATTAGTTAGTAATAGATACTAAATTTACAACAATTTTCTGATTCTCTTTATCTCACTCACATGTACTCTTTCTACTTACTTATCCCCTACCTCACTCACTCATTTTCTCACTATATCACTATATCACTCACTGACTCACTCACTCATTCAATTAATCAATCATCCAATTAAACACTAATTCAATCTAAGAATTTAACATGCATTCATTCATTTACTGACTTATTCACTCAGTTAAGCAATCAATTAATCAATCTCTCGCTTTTCATCGACTGAAAAGTAACTTATTCAATTTATCACTAGTTCAGATACTCATTATTTAACCCAATCCCGTTATTTCCCACTCATTGTCCCGTTGATTCAGTCTCTAAAGGACTCCCTAATTCACCTTGAACGGTTAAATGTAAATACCCAAGGTCATGCAAATGCACGCATTACTACGCAGACAGATATGTGAACATACAACAGACACACGCACATACACACGCACGAATGCACCACACACACACACAAACACCTCATTTTGGCACACTCATTTCAAATATTTACTCACTCTCGATATTAGCGAACCTTATATGTGACCTGCACATACTTGTTTCCGTGACATATATCGCTAGATGTTGAATGACAACGGCAACTTTATGTACAGCTAAATTCTCACTCAGGTTATCTGCTTGAATAAGAAAATTATAGTGACTTGTTTTGATAAAGGTCAAGATGCAGTAGCATCTTAAACCAATTCGTTAGATTGCTGCGTAATATACATTCTCCACAGGTAATATTACCTGGAAGGTCTTTGGGCTATATAGTCTTTATTTGCTAGGATAAAATGTAAAATCATCGAACAAAGTGTTTTATTTTGATGAACGAGCAGCATATCATCCCCTCAGGGAAGCGTGTTAGGACCGGTCAAGCCTGTACTGTTTATCAAAGATCTCCGCAAATATTCCGGCATATTACTTCTTTGAATGATCAGGATCAGTTAGAAGAAGACCTCAACTCACTACAAGAATGGGAAACCAAGTGGCTTCTGCGGTTCCACCTTCAAAAGTATAAAATTATGACGCCCAGAAGCAGAAAGAAAATACCACCGGATAGACAATATTATTTGGACACTCAAGGAGAAGAAAGGAATAGGATCGTATTGCAGAGGGTCAGCCAAGGCAAGACCATATACTGGAGAAAAGACCATACACAGGAGAAAGTTAAGAAAACAAATCAGCCCATGGAATTAATTAGATCATTCAGTTACCTTGATATCAAAAGGTTTAGATGGCTATTTATGGGTATGGTCTGCCAACACCTTGAATATGCGCAATCTGTATGTTTTCTGTTTAGGGAGAAGGACATTATAACCATAGAAAATGTCCAAAGGAGAGCTACACAGATGTCACCTGGGATACAGGAGCTAGGTTACAGTGGCATTTTAAATGAATTCGATATTCCAAAATTGGTGCCCAGACGAATTCGATGAGATATGATAGAAGTCTATAAGATACTGAATGGAAGATATGCACAATACAAGAGGATAACCAGAATACATTATTGAAGGAACAAAGTAAAATGGCTGATTTGTATGGCTGATAATGGAACAGTCTTCCAGAATATGTTGTAGAGGTCCCATGTCATATGAGTGTACATTAGATACATTCTTCGCTGATCAACCATTCCTTTTTGATCACGAGTCGCAGATAATCGGGAATTGCATTCGTGCTAAACTTAGTAGAATAACAGACGACAGCGATCTGGACATAGAAGTAATGTAGACCTTGCTTTCAGAAACTACATAAGAACACATAATGATACTGCGTTCAGAAACTACATAATAACACATAATGTTACCGCTCACCAATCATCTTACGTTTGCAGCGTACTTAGTATGACCAAATCACCCCTTACTCATTCGTCACCTTATACTGTGATAAAACGAGCTTTGATCTACAACTACTCGACCTAAACGTGCTTTGATGCGTAGAATATAATCAGCATTAATGGTCCTTAGTGGGTCTAATATTCCAAATTTAGCTTAGCTGATAATATACTTAACGTTTCACGTGACCCAGTAGTCTCATAGTAGACCGTAAGTTATCAATAAAAGTTTCACGACATCATCTTCCTATATTGTAATTTCCCTCAGTAGTCCATTACTGGGATGATTGATGTTGGCGGATATTAAATATCCTGATGCATTGTTCACGTCTGATGTATAATGAATGGTATAATTTATGTTGTGGTTGCCTTTATATAACCTCTTGAAGATCTATATTATTCTTTTTTATGTTTTTAGCTTTTGATATTTGTAATTATTTAGAAAGTGCTATTATAGATTATTTCTAAAAGTGAAATAAAATCTCTATTTCACTATTCTTAATTTAATAGACCTATATTGCCAAAACAAGGCCATTGGATATTCTACTTACCATAACGTTTCTTATATGTCGCGTTGTACTGAAGTTAGTGGTAGTGTGGTATCTTTATTCGGGATTGTCTTTATTAATACTTAGAAATAATAGAAATAGTAAACTGAAGTAGGACATTTCTGAAGAAATAAAAAGATGAAATAATATTTAAGGGACTATATGGTTGCTTTATTGCAGACCTTTTATTACAACAAATACGCTAAATTGACTAAGACAAGATTCTTATTATCTTGATCACATAATTCTTGGGCCACATATTAAAAACTCAGATGGGTTTTCTTATAACAGAAACTTATTGAATAACTAACTTTTTTGTAATAAACACACACACACACACACACACACACATACACACACACACACACACACACACACACACACACATATATATATATATATATATATATATATATATCACGTCAGACAACCATTTTATGTCAGCAATAACGGATAATTAAATTAAAATTCAATAACCTATATTATATTGGGCATTAGGCATACGTTCATTAACTATGAAGTCTATGATATTAAGTGACACTTCGATAGCTTAGTCATCCGAACATTCCTATGAATATATCTGAGTTGTGAGTTAACATCCATCTACCATATGGGGTTTTGAGATTGTTCCTTTGAGAGCCGAACGTCGGAAATCTTTGTCATGTGTCACAATTTCTAAGTGTATCATTCCTTCTCTATGTTATTGTTTTAAAAATATTTATTCTTTCAAACAACAGCAAACAAACGACAACCGCATTGTACGTTAAATCAGAGATTTAATAAAATAGTCCAACATGCTACAGAATATAGTTATTATGGAAGAGATACAGAAAACAGTGAACTATTGTAATATCAGTTGGCAAAGGTTTCATGTTATGTGTTTTGGTTTAATGTGCTACAAGAATACAAATTAGCCTTCATATAAAACTACTTTGTATTCAGAAAGTCTACTAGTTTGATATATTGTACATACTTATAATCAGTCCTTAAAATCAGTCCTTAAACATTATTCCGTTTGTTTCTGGTTAAAACATATATAGAGTTTTAATATGTAAAGAAAATATGAAATATAATTCAGGCTAATGATCAGCAATTACATTCTACAGTACATAGCACGATATGTCGGTGAAATGTTTTCAATGTAGCCGTGTGGATAGCTTTTATAATAGTCACATTGTATCGAAAAATAATCCGATTGATGAAGAAGTTGGTTGATATATAAATGTATAACGTTTGTGCCGTGTTAGATGTGTTTATCTGAGAACAAGCCAATAACTCAGTATCTAAGGTACTGGAGCAAATTTCATTTCTCGGTCAATTTTGATGTCACTTCTATTTTATATAGAAGGCTATTTTATCGAACTATTTAATTTAAAAATATTGTAATGATGTATTCTTCTTTCACCTCTGTATTACGGCACATTTTACGCATTATCGAAAAATTGAGGATTATATTCTCATTTCATTTCAATAAATGTATAAATCATTAAGTCAATGTTATTTAAAGCGACTATAAACTGGTATCAATTAAATAATAACAATAACTACTGAGAAATAACTGTATGTTTCCTCTAATTTATGTGACTTTATTACAATAAGTTAAACATTGCAATTATAATACAGTTTAATATGTTGTCCATCAAAAAAGGAACATTCACGTAGCATTGTTATTTTAATTTAATCACATAGCATATAACAAATATGTCGTACATTTATGAGGGTTCGTTGTCAGGGTTGTTATGAGGAGTCCTGCCAAATATCCTCTTCAGTATTTAAATGGATGGAAAAATAAATCATGTTTATTATTATTTAAAAAACAAAAACATTTACCTTACGATTAATATAATGATATACTCTTCCTGTCACATACGTAAAGTAAATACCATCATTAGTATATATTAGTGTTTTCACAATGCCTGAACATATCAATTTCTAATATCTATCATGCCATATAATTATATGAAACGGCTTAACTTTAGTTTCAGAGTGTATTATTTCATCATTAGGATCACATTAACCAGTACCGTGTGTAACGTGGATCACGTAACATGCATGGGGCTATTTCGTTTATGTTTTTATAAGAGTATTAAAGTAGAACACAATATCCTAGTAGACTTCCCATCTAAATTGGCATAAACTTTATGGCCTTTCTTTGTCTCCGTGGTATAACCGGTAGCGCGTTTGATCACTGATCACTACCACCTGAGTCCGAATCCCGGCGTCGGCAAATGTGAAATGAGTTTTATCTTTGATTTCGCTTCAGTACATTTGGATCTTGCTCAGCCTATATAGACGATCATGTGCACAAAAGTGACGGTAAAAATCAACCATCATCTTCATCTGTCGAACCAATATTTTTAGAACGTGTGTTCCGAATAATAGGTAAATCATCTGTCCATCCTAAGTCGTTCCTGCCAAATGTTTTCTACTTTTACTATGCAGTGTTTTAGCTCCAAGGGCCATATAAATAACCAACATCATAACCGATATCTGAATAAGACCATTCTCAGAATTAACGTCTTACTTCTACTAAATTGAAACGGCGTTTTTTAAAAATATATAATCGGTTTATGTTATTTTGAAATGACCGTATACAATAGAAACTTTGCCAAAGATACTTTAGTATCCGTATGTTTCAGTATACAAAATAATGTTGCCTGTAATCGATCAAAAAAATTGTATTTGCCTAATTCGATCTTATTGGGTATGTCTATTTATATATAGATTGATGCAAATTAACATTCATCTGATGCACCTGTGTAAATAAGGAATAACTTTTCAGCCAATCACATTAAAATATGATTGTTCTCATTTGATTTCAGAACCAATTAAGTCTAAGATATGACATGAATTGGTATAAAATGACTATGCTGACCGAAGGACCTTAGAATTTGAATTGAATAATCAACCATCACACAAATGTGAAACAAATTTGAACCAAATTCAATATTAATTACACCGAAAACAATTAAGGAGCAGACAAATATATATCATGTGGGATGGACTATATATATATTTATATATATATCCCTGATAGACTGTTGTGGATACTAATGATGATATTCCAGTATCAAGATGCTCTTAGGAATCTGCATTACAAATTGAAAAGAAGCCTATTCCAAGCTATATTCGTCTACAAAAATTATTATTTAGTGTAAGTTAAACTAAACATTAGTTACACGAATTGCTGTTAATATAGTGTATTCACCTTCGCTGCCGTATAATATCAATGTTTACGCATACGTATGTTAGTATATTTTTAAACTTTCTTTGAAGAAAGTATCGGCTGAAAGAAAGTTAAAATTTATAACCATGTTCATGTTTTAACATACCACAGTTTATACGGGAGGGATTTTCTAATTTTATGAATTTTGTTCAATGTCATAAATTCGGTTGTGATAAATATTGATATACAAATTGTATGGGTCATCATAGATTACTATTGCCACAGATCATATATATTTCTATAAATGCAATTGTATATTATTATTATTATTATTATTATTATTATTATTATTGGTATTATTGGTATTAGAAAAAATAACACCTGTTCAAGGTCACTTTCAAAGATGAATAATAATTTTCTTATAAATATCTTATAGCAGTTTTACAGACATATTATTTTGGGTATTAATATATTATATTACATATTATTTGTACATCGCCCTTGAATGGCTCCTGCTAGTAAGGGTGTTTTTGAAATATGTATCATTATTGATATTATTATTATTATTATTAGTAGTAGTAGTAGTAGTAGTAGTAGTAGTAGTAGTAGTAGTAGGATCTGTTCCAGGTAAACAAATATACTGGCATATTAAATTACAGAATTATGCTACCATGTTTACATAATAACTTTGAGTGTGTTGTTTTAAGCAGCCAAGTAATAAACAATCAAATATGAATATATTTAATCCAGAAATGAATCATTGACCATATACAATGTCGGATACCTCGGGCTACATATATACGTTTGACATGATATATAATGTGAACTCTGAAGTAATTTATGAGCATGAACATCATCTTTAGTATTTATTTTAGAAGGTCGTTTCTTTAACATTGTACCAGTCTGCATAGCTAAAATTGAAAACCGTGCTGATGTTAAAAACACACACAAAAGATTTACAACGTGGTATTAAGTAAATAAAGTATTTGGGTATTAATGCACGAAAATGTAAAGTAAATAAGCAAAGGAAGACAATTATATACCAAAGATCGTATTACTTTCAGAGATCATATCCGAAACAGGTGTGGCGTTTTAATATTCTTTTTTTTATAATATTGAAGTTATGCAGCCAAATAAAAGAAGAAATTAATCAGATATGCTTGAAAAATTGGATTCCTCTCAGCAATAATCGACCTGATCTATAAGTCTCAGAAATCATAAATTTAGATTTATGCATCAATGTTAGTATAGAATATTGATTTCTCAATTCATGTTGTAAAGTGAAGAATAACAGCAAGTTGAGATACGAACGAACCCGTCATCAATCAGCGAGACGATCAAAGAATTCGTTGGGATATATATCATTCTATGGATAAAGGCAAATTGTCAATGGAGAAGAATATTAAATCAATGTTAGTAATGATTCCTATTTTCAGTAAACATCGTTGACCTGTTGATGGAATACCCAAATGTTCAGTAGAATTATTACACCGTAACAGTATTGTGTAGCTTGTCTGTCCTTAAAATTACAGGCAAGTATAATGAACATTCCATATACCCACACTGTGTGTAATATTACCATTTGAATATTTCCTCGTTTAAATTAAGATAGACATTAAATGTATTTCTTTGTTTTAAATGACTAGTTACATATTGTAAGAATTTAATTAATCGTATCTGAATGGGTACATACTTTCTACTGAATAGATGGAACGTAATGTGATTAAACGAATTGCGTTTTTATGCAATATATATTTTAATTTCAATTAAATTCATTTATTGTGCAATGTTCAGTATCTGGGAAGGAATATCGCGTTGACTTTAGCAATGACCCCTAACAATAAATTTCAATCTATTCAGATTTTCTGACAATGTATACTTTGGCACTTCCAGCATACCTCATAAACATTGACACGGTTGTCATGCTATATGCCCAGTCATTGATTATGTATCGAGTGTGTGTGAGTATGTATGTATGCGGTTGCGTACGTATGTATCTATGCCTGTATGTATGCATGTGTGTACATATATAAGTATGCTAATACATGTACTTTCTCAACGTTACTGTAAGTATTTAATAGACTGTAATATTAGTTGAAACAAAGGAATTTATGTCACTAAAACAACGTATGTATGTATGTGTATATAATTTGTATCTAGGTTAAGTAAAGTATACATTTAACTATTATTAATGTATTTCATTAACAATAAAATAATAGTAAATAAAATGAATGGCATTATATTTCTCGTTTACAGGGGTCTTGCACAAATACATTTGTTCTCTGTTTATCAACAGTAAGGCTTTTTTAAAGAAATATAACAGTGTATTGATATGAAATATTTAAGTCTTCCCTCATAAAACAAAACGTGTAAGTAAAACCAAGGAAGAACAGAAGCCTTTTTTGTGACAATCCTTTCACACAAATGACGCTGCATTCACTAACACAATAGTGTTGCCACTGGCCCCGGACTGTACTGCATTTTGTTTCTACCTGCCACCTAGATTGAGTCTGGAACTCGTAAATGTGGATAATGATGGAATTGCCATTTACGTATTTTACATGATACCATATATGATGTAATGTAACTACTGTATCTCGATGTGACAGCTAATGCTATTGAAGAAGGTTTCCGCAGTTTATAGCTGGAGTTTACGTCATTATTATTGGTAACCACTGCATACATCTATGTATGAATACATGTGTGCTTGTACACTGTTTGAGCGCGAGCTTGTGTGTGTGTGTGTGTATGTATATATATATATATATATATATATATATATATATTATAATTATATATTACACACCTACTTCACACACACACACACACACACACACACACACAAAAATATATATATATATATATATATATATATATGATATGTATGTATGTATGTATGTGTATGTGTGTGTGTGTGCTTGTGTGTGTGCTTGTGTGTGTGTGTGTGTGTGTGTGTTGTATGTATGTGTGTGTTTTAGGGTACATATAAAGAGGCAACACAGAGCATCAACATATCTAAACATCCTTCGAAACCTACCTCCATAAATCTAAATACAACTATACATATATTAATCTAAAAATAAAATGTTCCATACCTCCACATATTGATAGATGTGTGCGTATACCTAAGCATGTGTCTGGTCTACTCATCAGCCTGTGGGAACCAGTTAAGAAGCACGTAAAAACATACAATTTGATACCACAGCTCGCAGTAAACAATGCGTGGGTGTGGTTCAATGATGACTTGCTACATACATATCATAAACTCTTTTGACACCACACTTTACATTTAACAGTAATTTTCTGTGGTCCAAAAGAAACCTGTGTATACAACATTTCGACACCTCAGATACAGATCTCAGCTTTATTCTGGGTTCGAATAACTGAATAAATCCTACCTATATGAACCATGTATCAATACAAGTCCGACTAGTCTGCCGTCTAAGTTATTCTCTAACCTAAGTGAAAATATAAGCCTTTTATATACCCTCAGCGTGTTAACAAACATTTCAGTTTGTTCATGACAAAGAGAATGTACACTAACTCAGTATGGACTCACTGAAGTGATTTAACTAAAATAAAAACAAAGTGGCAATACCGCACAATGGATTATTACTGGACTAGAACGAAATATCGTCTCAAACCTGAGTAAATACTATGATTTACTCGAACCTAATAGCTAACCCTCATACGTTTTCTTTCATCACTAAGGGAACGTTCATTCACGCTTAATTTAGCCTCCCTAAGTATATGCAGTTAGGTGTGGTGGGATCTAAATTAAAGCGCCTATCCACTTGATCTACTTGACCCATGGTCGAGAACAGCGGATTTCAGGCAGATCTCCGATACTGCGAATGACGCGTCGTGATTATAATAGCTATACATTTAACAAATTTCCAATATCAGTGTAACCTAATTACTCATAATATGTGAAAACACTCTGTCCGCAGCTTAATACCCATGGAGATGCCTGCCGGAATAACTAACGACTCCAGGAGTATACATCCATCAAGCAGCATTGTATGAATTAATAGGTCGTTTCGCCAGACCACATAAGAGGACAACAATATAGATTCTACATTATACATATCAAAGCTAATAAACGCAAACATATTGCAACAACGACATAACTTTCTTACATTGGTGTAATAAGAAATCTGGATGGAAATAGATCAGATGTATGGCACGGGCAATGTGTGTGTGTGTAACCAAAACATAATACAGAGCGAGATAAAACACTTTGTAAATGGATCAAGTGATAGATGTGTCAAGTCTTCTTGGAACATAGCACCAGTTATCACCGAAATATATTTTATTATAACTTACATGATACATTATATATATATAAATATAAATAAATATATATATAAATATATATATATATATATATATATATATATATATATATATATTATTCGTGTCTTCCAAGGTGTTCTGTGCCATCAAATGTGGCATAAATATCCAAGAAGAATGCCCAAATGTTATAATGAAGAAAAAACAAATTAAATTTAAAAAAAAGCAAATACAATTCAATTTAATTTCCATACGATATAATGATCAATTTTACAACTACAGATTCAAATCTATTTCAAAGACTATTTTTTGTTGACATTTGGCATTTTAGATATGAACTTAGCTATTTAGTAATTTACGTATATTGTGAACTACTGCATACTGCACGATTTCCAATGCCAGCATATATTTACACATTTGGTTTTTTTTATATATATATATATATATATATATATATATATATATATATATATATATATATAATCACTCTCACGCACACACATACACAGACACAGATAAAGTGGGTCCATCTAGTTATGTCTATCTTTCTCTCACTTTCTCTCTCTCTCTATGTTTCTCTTTGCATGTGTGTGAGAATATTTAAAATAACCATTTATTCAATGTTCGTAGAGAAATGACAATTCCTGCTCCACGTCAAGCGACCGATCTTTCCATAATTCGATATATTTTTAGTGATAAATTTCGTTGGTGACGTGGTACTGATATGACTGAAATAAAAGATAGGCGATGCCATTTCTACAGAGATCAATCATATCAGTAATGGACTATGGAAAATTCTAGACGATATGAAAAGCTGGTGGACGATCCATTTACAAATTACAGTATACCATGGACATATGTTGTTCTCCATACATAGTTATTGTATAGACTAACCTAGAGAGTAAGCATACATCAGGACTACAGTGATTATTTGAGCATTCACTATGATTATTTTATATGCTTCAAGATCAGTTTATGAATGACATGGCAGATCAAAGATGTATGTTTTCCTAATCACACATAAAATGTCCTAGAAAATGATTATTATCCGACGTGACAGAGTAGTGTTCAAAGAGAGCAATGGACGATTGACAGATTGTATCTAATATATATTTATATATATATAAGTGTTTGTGTGTGTGTGTGCGTGTTTGTTTGTGTGCGTGCGTGAGTGTATTATGCGTATGTGAGTGTGTATGTATGCGTATGTGTGGGCATGTTTGTGTGTGGGGGGGGAGGTGTAGTGTCTGAAAGGGCATGTTTATGTATATTTTGTTTATATATGAATTACGTATTAATACCACACAATCACAAACCATCGTATTAAAAATGAAAATGTAAGGTGTGGAAGTCAGTAATAAATGAAATGTGAGAATTTAAACTAAACGTGCTTTGAAGCGTAGAATGAAATCAGCAATAATGGTTCTTGGTGAACATTATATGCCAAATTTATTATCCCTACCTAATATACCCTACATATCATGTGGCACGCCAGTCTCACAGCCGACCGTAATTTGTAAATGGAACTCTCACCACCTGACCATCTATTGTAATTTCCCCCAACACTCCATTACTGAGATGATTGATCTTGGCAGATATTAAACTTGTAGATATTTTAGTCAGGTCTGACCGAAGTGATTTATATCGAATGTTATATTTCGTGCTGTCTGTGCATTTACATACTCACTCCTATTGTCTTCAATTCTTCCAAAGACTGAATATGGTTAAACACTTAGAAATCTTAATTATGATCTACTTCATATATTTGTTGTACATAGTAATCTTAAACGATATCTGTAAATCAAATATTTTTTTTTATTATATTTTAACTACCTTCAATATAAATAATTTTGATGCGCATACAATTACTTTGACGTAGAACAATACGGAGATAGTAGATTTGCCATTGTTGGGTATTCTCATGAGAACATATTTGATTTGAATCTTAATATACCACATAATAAGTCCATGTCAGAAGGATACAAACATCAGCACATATATGTTATATTCTCCCGTGATAATATAAAATAACATAAAATTATTCAAAGTATTCATCTATTCGTTAAGATATTTAAAAGTTCCTGTATCTAATAAAACAATGTATCCGAATATATTTGGATTACTTTCTCTTAACACTTATTTTGTCCATATTATTCTCTGAAAAAATGAATATTTTAAACTTTGTTTCAATATAATTTTGAAATAAACATTACGTTGAAACAGTTTACAAACATTACAAGGATTTCTTTTGAATGACAGAGTTGTAAACGTTTCGGATACACTTTCATAATTGTTCTATTTTAAACATAAAATTGTTTGCTTCGATTGTTGTCTACATAAAATAATTACATATGATATTAATAAGATCTAGCCGTAATATTTTCGTTTTGCTTTAAGCGCCATTCGGTGATAGGTTAAGCATGAAAACTAGTTTTCATGATATGTATAATGATTATGCATTATTATCCGATGTTAACGTGAACTATTTCGAATTATGCTTACCCTATTTAAAAATGATATAACCAGCCGCTCAATTTAATCACAAAACCTATGTAAAATTGGCTTCTCATGTTATCATTTAGGAAGTAAAATATTCATATAATCAAAACAAACGTTCGTAGTAATAAATGAAAACATGCTTATTCTTATTCTGAATTATACAACAGAAATGGAGAATTTGACATCAATTTGTCTTATTTTGTCCTATATTCTTTAAGCTATATTGAGTTAATGATTACGTCATAGGCCAATTAAACTTAGTGAAATTTCAGATTTCCTGCCAAGTTAGTGTTAAATTAGTTCATTTATCTATGCATGGATCTAGATATCTTAAACTAATCAATGCGTCAAGTATATGGCTTTGGAGCACTTAACAGACCAAACAGACAATCTTAGGACGTTGAGCTATTGCTAAGGCAATAAATTATTCTTATCTCGGACGCTCTCAGAATATCAAATAGGGACAGTTGGTAATAAGCGTTTTTAATATAAGTACTCTAGGGATCAAATCGGATAGCAGTCATTGTTGATTGATCTCATAATATTACTTAAATCTGGTTTTTACTCACAGATCCTACCATCTACTGTATGATGTGATAATATAAATCAATATCAAAATTTACATAATAAGTCTGGTGAAGAAACGTTTACAAGATAGAGACAGACATGTCTATACAAGTAGACATTCTCAATTTCATTAATGAAGATCGTGTGACAATAAAATACAAAATAAGGAGAAGAAAATATAATACAACTGCTTGATAGTGTTGCCTATGTTTCCTCTTCATATACTTGTAAGTATATTTAGCTGGCATTTATATGAAGTATGTCAATGGATGTCTACGATTATACACACACAAGACGTGATGAAATTGGCAAAGAAAAATGAAAATGTAGAAGCTTTGATGTTCTAATTTAAACACTAGGACAATACATTCCTTGTTAGAACCTTACGCATGGTTTACTCGTTCGTAAAAATAGCTGAAATTCAGAATAATAATATTGATATTGTCTGAGTCATGACATGCTAAAATGGGGTATATATATCATCGTTGATTAATCCCAGTGCGTCCTATATACTAGTGGACTAACCACTGAAGGAAAATATGCTAGCAAACCCTTCATCAATCAAGGATAGCCAATGATAACTGTCGTGGGAATGACTTGTTATTGATAGTGTACACGATATAATGTATACTGATGTAAACCATTTTGTTGGAATTTCTAAAATTGTGTAATTTGCTAGTTATTCCGTCTGCATGAAAATGTTCTTATACATAAAATCAATAAACTTATAATATCGCAGTATGTTTTAAGAAGTAAATATTTATAAACAAACATATGTCCCTTTTCTTTACATAATGTAGCTCAATTTGGTTAATAAAATATCACTCTGTGTTAGGGTTTAGCACGTCTTTACTTCTCATTTACAAATTTAAACATGTCAGCCTGTAACTGTCATTAAATGAGTCTGAATCGATTGTTCATAAAGTCAATATATGCACCGTGTCCTATATACTTGAATTACTGCCAATCATGAATTAAGTCAAACTGGATCATACAGATATAGTGTCATATGAAGTCCCATTGTAAGTTCATAATACTGTGCTAATATATATCTGTCATTCTGTATTGGTTTCAAAAACTTTGAACCTGATCGTTTTGGTTAAGTTTATACATATAAAATAGTCGTTAATTTGGAATATATATGTTACAAGTGCAGTAGTCGCATAACACCCTATTCCGTTTTTATACAGTTGAAAGTTGATTGAGGCTAATATAGAAGGATAGAGTCTCAGAGATCTGTTTTTGTTTACTTATTATAATTTACTGATTATCTGATATCTCCTGGATTTAAAAAAAATTAATACCAATTCTCCATACATTCTAATAAATATGATAAACATAAATTATTGCAAATTACATTGACATGACTTATTTTTATTGTTCGAAAGTTGAATATCTGAACAGTGTTTTTAAACTTTTATTTATACTTCATATATCTATTGATTACTTTCCAACGCGTTTATATATGCATCCATTTATGCACCTTGCCCATATATTCTGCTGAGTCGTCAGTTTATCCTGTCTTGTTCATTTAGAGTTAAAATGACCGACACTGTATTTCATCTACTACTTTTTGACTGGGTTTCAGTTGATTTGTGATGTATTTGGTTGCTTAGCAGAAACGCTGGTAACAGGGAAACATTGTACCAAGGGACGACTCCCCAAGAAACATATATCTTAAACTCATAAAATGTGTATATTATAACTAAAAAGTTGACGATTTACATATAAAATGCTAAAACAATTGCGCCTTTGGAAACAGTAATACAAACATGATCAATTATCAAAAAATAGTTTTTTTGAAGGTTTCATGCTTTTAGATAACGACTAACAATGTTCTTTAAAGCTGATAGCCTCAATAAAAATAATTAATAAGTAGATCAATTAATATACATCTGAATTAAATTGAAAGTCAACTTAAATACACCCTTCATGAATATAACATTCTAGGTTGCTTCAAATGCAGCTTGTGGTGTGCCACTGAACATACTTTTTTTTACTTGTTTGATGCTCCAAGAATATCAAACCAGTTATGACTGTCAACACCTAATCCAGCCTGCATAAAAATAATATCAAAGTAGGTAAAAATAAAGTCACAGAGATACGTCGAACTAGGTATTTGTTCAGCGTTTCAACGTTATTAGTAGTTCAAGCATAGTGAAAAATAGTAAATTGCATTTGCTTTGTCAAGGATAATACTTGATCCCTATAACATATTGTATTTTTATACGATGTATATGGCAGTCGCATAGGAATAAACATAGAGAAGGAGAACTGAAAAATTGGATAATTATTCCTATTTAATTATGTTAAACCATTGTAGTTTACTTTCTTAATTTTGTCTTAAATGTACGATATCTATGAGAGATTGAGAGCGGATATAGTCGTAAATTAACCATTATTCTCTGATACGATACAAAAAGCTCTCACAGCATTAATTATAACCAATATTGCCAACTTACGTAATATTGACCAGGTATTCTACACATTTCGCAGACCACGTATTGATCAGCAAGAATGTTGCTTAAAAGAAGAATATAATTCTATATATAATATGGGAAAGCTAATCAGCATAAATAATTTACCCATCTTTTTGTCCATTACTATATCGGAAGGACATCGGAGAGTGCTCCTGGTAATCTCATAATGGTATTAGACATTACATATAAATGCTCTCGTAACTTATAGATGACATATTGTATTTTGGTATTTATGATCGGGCTTATACAAAAAATCAAGAAATATACATATTTATTGATTTCTCCAGTTCAACACAATGAACCTCTACACCCACCTGTTCCTTCTTCTTCCAAGATACCTTATGACATCAGATGTCTCATAGTTATTTTTACACCTCAAACTCTGCTTACAGTAGAGGTAGACAATATCATAATTTAAATAGCGGGATACATTTCTCACAAACTTACAAAATGGTTTGTAGCAAATGTGCCACAGGTTTGTTGGTCTTTTAAATGAAGCAAACCCTGCCCATGTGTTTATTGCTGCTAACCAGTATCAATATCTTTCCACTAGTGGTCATGTTTTGCCCAGTTCATATTTAATGGAAGTGTGAATTTTGATAGAAGCAGAATTATGTAATAATATTGAAAATATCCTCCACATAAGTAAAGTTAGTTCTATGCTAGTAACACTTATTCTGTCAAGTTGGTTGTACACTTATATATTAATATCCGTCTACACAGTGGTTTACGTGTGAATATTAGATAATTCAATAGTTGCAAGGGTAAAATGACAGTAATTATTTTTAATTAACGCATTGTTGACATATTAGTGTCATCAATTATAATTCCTTGTGTCTTTAGCACACCTGTAAAAACTTATATAATATCTCTAAGTAATATAAAGCAGAACATATAATTTATTGAATATTCAAGGATTACACTCAGAGGTTTCTAGTTCTGAATCTGGTATATGATGTGTGTTATTTTCATTTCATATTACATTCATGTCATGTGATAACATTTACATTTAACAAAGTTCACTGATTTAACTCCCTGCCTTGTTTTAATTCCAAAATATATTTGCTCATTGACTAATATATTTTAGCATGGGGATTATGTGAAAGAAACATAACATAGTGTCTGAAATACATGATCAGTAATAATAATGGTCGTGTAGACACATATATATCGTAACGCACCTTGAATAGTAAAATCATAATTTAAAAACTAATTATACACTAGTGACTAGGCCTACTTATTAAACTTTCAATTGCATTAAATGAGTGGCAAATCTAACTTTATAATTGACTACATAGTCTCAGTCCACTCATTCTGTATACCATAGATGCCAGTATTACTCCTTTCCGCATTTATTTAACTGTTATCCATGGATGTATCGTATTAGATTGTCTACTGCCTGTTTAAAGCCGACTTCGAAAATCAAAAATAGTCTACCATGTTTTCAAGCAAGGCGGCGCTGCTAACAGTTTACTTCACACAATGCGTCAGCTATCGTTCTCTGTTCCGTTTTATTCTATATGGTCTTTGACATTTATTTGAAAATATTTAACTCTGTTGGTGATTCCGTAATATGTACAAGAACAAAGCATACTTATTCCCTAAATTATGTTTTTGTGAATTCGATATCTCAGTCGTCTTTTTATAAAAGACGATTGGGGGAGTTGAATAATTTATAAATATTGAACCACCGATGAGTAATGATAATTGACGTTCACAAAAACCTAATAGATGACATTGCTTAGTTGAAGAGATGATCAAACAAATATATCTATTAAAACCAGTAATCATGAACTGTGGAAAATAAGTATGTGCTTTCTTGTGTTATAACAATTAATGTGGATTGAATCCAATTTAAACTTAAAATTCAATAACACAAGGTGAGATAAAGGCATAGTGTGAGCACCCCTAGATATGTCCCAAGATAAATGCAAATGTTCTACTAAAATATTAAATATGTTTAAAGTATACGCAACAAACTGTATTACGGTTTATTAGTAATATATTTTCAATCCTTACCTTCGAGTTGTAAAATCAGGGTAAATGTGAGAATAATATCTCAAATAAGATTTTAAAAACTTGTACCAGTGTAAATATTTTAGAAAACAACAAGACTAAAATGTACCCCGTGAATGCATCCATAGATAATCCGTACGATGACAAAAATATAACCACAAAGATATTTTTATAATTAATCCAATTAACCGGAAGATCAAACAAGTAATCTACAGTAAAACCAAGAAAGCTGTTCATTGTTTATTACGAATACTAATTGTTAGCAAAAATTAATTATAGATGTTGGGATCTGTGAGCAAGTCAACCACGTGAACTAAACGTATTTATCAAGTAAAGGTGAAAGAATAAAGTAATTCGATTATTTAATGTGTTGTTAGTATCTGTGATTTCAGAGTAAAATAGTAAATACATTATATTACTGTAAATATTATTGCAATTTTTGATATTAATACAAGTTATTTATAACATGTGTAAATAGCATAATTCACATTCATGCGACTAGATCATAAACGTCTACGGATAACAATATATCAATAAGTTATTTGTACCACCAAGAAATAGCTTAACTCAAATTCATGCGACTAATTTGCGAGAAAATATGGTACGGATCTCATATATCTTCCCTTCGGTATTGCACAACATACGTACAGTCATGCAAGACAGCCTACATTCCTTAATGATAATAATACCTTTAGGAAGAGCCTTGCCATAAATAAAGTCTTTCACACAGGTACTAATTATTTTTAAAAAAACATTAAGTAAAAGGTTGAAGTTGTACACAGAACATGCTAATTTAATAACAGCGAACTTTTGGAATGAGATTGTTTTCTGTTACTAAGTCTACATCTGTTGATAGATAGCATAAAGAATTATAAAACTTACCATTAATTTATTAAATTCTGGATGCAATGCGTATTATCAAGCTAGAGAAGCAGATAATAACTGTTATTTGTTCTGTTGAGTGGCAGGGAATAACATATATTTTTCCAGGTATTTATATAATTTCATTAAAACATACAACGTAGTTTTAGCAAATCAAAAAAGTATGATAAGTTACATCAACCGATATAAGAGAAGAAAGAAACCCTGCGTAAATTACATAAATAAGAATATTCATTTATTTTGCTTTTAAGAAAAATTAAAGGTAGGCAATAAAATAATAAAATTATTATGAAGTTAATTCTGATGTGATACATCTAGATAAACATATTAATACATTATATATACCACGAATAAACCGAATGAATCGAATGAAATGTATCATAAACGAAAGAAATCAATCCTCTTACAAATCGATAATTTTCTCTGAGTGTAGGGAATCTCAGTTTTATTTACGGCTTCCTTGTCACTGCTAAACGGAGATATTATGTAAGCATACTATGGAGACAGGAATGTATACGTTTCTGCCCTGTAGTAGGTTTATTGATATATATGTCCTTTAATATATATATATATATTATATATATATATATATATATATATATATATATATATATATATATATATATATATATATATATATATGTGTGTGTGTGTGTGTGTGTGTGTGTGTGTATGTGTGTGTATGTGTATGTGTGTGTATGTGTGTGTATGTGTGTGTGTGTGTATAGTGTGTGTGTGTGTGTGTGTGTGTGTGTGTGTGTAGATTTACATTATTAATGATTATGTTGTTGTAATACATGACCAGAAATAACGTGTCATAGTATTCGCCAAATCACGGAACTACAGTTATATATATTTCTTTTTCGATATAATTATGTATTCGTATTATTATGATTTATGTAAATAAATGTCGAACATCCTAGGAAATAGAAATAGTGATTATTGCAAAAGAATTATATTTATATTGTTTTTGGTTGGAAAGAGATATTATGCTTATTAGTAGAAGACTAATTTATATCCTTAATTTTCTCTAACATGGTTAACAGACTCATAGGGAGCTAAGTAATTACTGCAAAATATACCCAACTGTATTTTTAAATATACCAAAGCGTAATATACTTCAATATGTTTTTAATTAAACACATTCACATGCTTAGTCACAAATATATACCAAACTAAGGCGAGGTTATTATTCTAAAACCTCTTGATGTTAGAATTCCTTTCAGGTGTTGAGTATTCAGGAGAGTGTAATAAGTAGTCGTCCTTAACAAAGGAATCGCTGTTTAATACACACGATTAATTCGGAAATGTCATTCTTACATCCAACTTTTGTAACTGAATGGACAAGTTTAGACATTTGAAATTAGTATTAGTGAGAAATGGCAAAATGCAATATCACGTTTTGTCAACGAACCTTTTAAAGAGAAAACGCAAGCTTTAAAACAATTAAAGTTAGTATAGGGCATAGACCACAATACATCACCTTTACTTAACAAGCGCGAATAAGGTTTGTCGGTAAAAAATAATTTTCTCATATGATAAACGCATATACTAAACATAACACGCGGTTGAAGAAAATCAACGTCACTGGCATTTAAGAACTATATATTTTATTATATTGAAATAGAAATCCTTGTTCGTAAAATGGTTCATAGATAATAATACTGACTTAATACCTCTCAAAAGTATTGCTGTAGCTAAAACTCATGTTCTACCACAATAATTATATAAACCTTACACAATATAAGATATAACTGTGATTTAGAATAATTCTGTCATTTCACATGACTCTTCTCAAGGAACTTCTGATCGCAGTAAGCATGAACGCTCCTTTTCAAGCCTCATGGCATACTGGCTTTATTAAGAGTTAATATAACGATCTCTATGAGTATTTAATGTATTTATTGTAGTGAATATTTGATTGAATGTCTTACTTACTTTATTGTTTACACAAATTATATATAACAAACAGATAGAGATACAGAGCCAAATAAAATAACAAATACATACATAGGAACCGTCATAGTCATTTAGACAAAGAGAAATAGAATTATCCTATCAGATGGAGGAACACACAATCCCATCACATATTACCAACTGACAGTAACAATCAGATATTATTCAAATGAGCAGTGGTTCGATATATGGTTAGTCATTTGAATACGACCTCAACAGTATCTTCCTTTGTGTATCTCAACCTCCCTTTATTGTGCCTCATCTACCAGGATTAAATATCCTTGGAATATTAGTGACAAATCTGACTCATGTACGTACTTTGTGTTAGTAAGTGATGCTATCAGCGAGTGAATAGACCTCCCGGATTTGATCATTTCATGCACGTGCACTTACTGTCGCAAATAATTTGAGGAAGTTATTTGTAATAAGGCAAATAACAATGACGTTCAACAGAATGTGATCCTATATTATTGCTAGAAAACATCGATCTTCCTTTATTTATCATCAATTATCACAAAGGCTTCCAAATAAAGAAATGTGATATTTTGGTGGTCAGTTTGTTTAAATGTCATGAAAATACTCACCCACTATTTGTTTGCCTCATTGAATTATTTATGTGGGTGATTGTCGATCTGTGTTTGGGAATTTGAATATATATATATATATATATATATATATATATATATATATATATATATATATATTGTGTGTGTGTGTGTGTGTGTGTGTGTGTGTGTGTGTGTGTGTGTGTGTGTGTGTGTGTGTGTGTGTGTGTGTGTGTGTGTGTGTGTTTGTTAGCTGTGTATACTAATGCACAGGCACACATAATCTCGAACCATGAATTCAAACTCTGGACGTTTCTTCAGGGGACTGAATCCAGAGTGGCGACTTTTCTTGCTGAGACACGTGTAAGGTCTCACCAGTCCCTAAGCCGCCAAGCAAAATCAAAATACTCATAACCCCCAGCCATGGATTCCGATCACGGCAGCTGTGAGAATGTTTAGCTTTATTATCTAAGCAGCCCTATTTATAGCTATTTTCAATTGCTGTATTTTTCTTCAAAGCAATACTATATAAACTATATAACCCAATTGTCACTCTCTTCAAAGATCAGTTTTTACAACGGGCAGGCGTCACGAGGCGACTACTATTAAAACTGTTTTGCTTAATTGCTATTAAAAGACTGACACATGCGCTGAAGCAGACCGTAATAACGCGTCATAGCTTCGGCACTGTTTGAACTATGTTATCATTTTTAAACCTGACCTGATTTCTGCTATTCTAACTATTGTAGTTCTTAAATGTTATTTATGACAAGCAGATTAGAGCTAATCATGAATGTCATAGTACAAACTGGACATAACTGGACCTAGGAAAGATAAATATATTCCCACATACAACCAAAGTGAATTATATATGCAACTAAAGTTGTTATATAAAACACACCAACCGCGCGCGCTGTGTCCAACGCCACCGCTCGAGATGCGATGCAGTATTTCTATTCCTGAGTCAGGAGTACTTATAGTGCCTTAAGAGCGTACTGTGACTGGTAGTCATTTAAATGCTGGATAACCAGGCCAGACTCCTAAACGGCGTCCCTCCAAGAACACAAATAGTACATGGAATATACAGCTCTAGATCAACTTTTCTTCAATGCGGGGACCGGGAAATAAAGTCTCCATGCATAGAAAACGGAACTCTGCAACAATCGCAGCATAATAGGAAAGATAATTATATTCCCACAAACAACTAAGGTGAATTATATATACAAGTAAACTTGTTATATAAAACACACCAACCACACGAGCTGTGTCCAATGCCACCGCTCGAGATGCGATGCAGCGTTTCTATTCCTGAGTCAGGAGTACATGCTTTAAGAGCGTACTGTGCGTGTAATGTGTGTGTGTGTCTGGGGGCCTTACTTACTCTGGATTTCAGGAAGGACATGAGTGAATTCGAATAACGAATATTTGCTGATCAATAAGTATGTAATTAAAGTATGAAATAAAAGAGTTTTAGCGATCTTCTTGGTCTTCTTATGTGTATATCCACGAAGCTGAACGTCACAACAACCCATTCACCTTAGTGCTAGAGATGTGTACTATTGACGTAAATGTTGATAATTATAACGATCATAATACAAATTTATCCCATACCTCATCCTATTTATTACTGTAATTCACTGTCTTTAGCGATATAATTTACGGTACAATTTAGGATATAATCTAGAGCTATATACGAACCTATCATCATGAAGCAAATACCGAAGAATAACGGTATGATACTTTTTGTAGGAAATTACCATTTACGCTTGATCCAAATTGGCAGGTAATCAGTAATATATACGCTCTTTAGTAAGTAATGTGGCTGTATATAGAGAGATTTACAGTTTTCAAGAGAACACGTATTCTTAATGTCTGCCTGTCATCCATTCCACAAAGTGTAGCTGCAGCACTAGAAGCATAGTCACCATATGACATGGAATAGTATTTGACGAGATTATCTGGATTTTGGGGATGACTTTCTATTGGACACCTATTCAAACAGGTATTCTGCCATCATACCATTAATAGATTAATAAATTATTAATAAAATCTTGAAATGGATACAATTTCTAACAGGTAGCCAATGTTGTATTTTGCAGAAATGGGCAATATGATCATGTTTTCGAGTATTTGTCACTATGCTGCATTATTGTGAATTCGCTGAAGGCGATTGATGTTATATTCAGATATACCATATAACAGGAAGTTACACTAGTCCAAAACAAAGGTATGGACTACAGTTACATCTGTTTTTGTGTCAGGAATGTTTTAAACAGTTGGTTGATGTTCATAAGATGGATGCAGGCAGCTCAGCATATTGATTCGACATGTTCAAACTATTTTAGTTAATACTTTAATTAAACACTTACCGATCAGCATATATTCGTTATTCGACCAATGTCCAATGATATATACAGCTGTGCATCATCAGCAGACCTGTGATATTTAATCCCACATGGCTCCGCAATAATCCCAAGTATACAGGTTTGCATTGGGAAAACGAAGAACTGAACCCTGTGGTACACCATATAAAAACAACTCAACGTCAGAAAACATATCATGAACAGCCACCCCATGGGAGCGTTGTTACAAATAAGATCGAAATAATTCAATTACTTTAACTGATATAATAAACGTGTAGCTTAACCTAGAGTAAATTACGTGTATGTCAACTGTATCAAGTGTAGCATGCAGGTCCAGAAGAACAAGTATTAATGGGTTACCTTGATCAATTAACCTCATAATATAATTTATCATCTGAATCAGGACTGTTAAAGTCCTGTGACCACTTTCATAGGCAGACTGTAGTAATTCATTATGGTTATTATTGTTTAAATAGGTGTTTAGATGGAAAACAATTGCCCGTCCTATAAATATTTTATTAGATGGAAAGCACCTGCCCTTTCTAAAATTGTGAAGCTGGTCTATAATTGTTTAGAAACTTACTGTCCATAGTGTTTTTATTTTGTTATTAATGGTTTTATAGGGCAACTTTCGTGGATCTTGAAAAAACAGCCGGAAATAATTATGTATTAACTATATTTGTAATTGGGCTTATCAGAAGATCCAGATAATATTTCCAAAAACATGTAGGCATGGAGGCAACTATACAGAAAACATTAGATGACCTTTTCAGCTAAAATGTATTCGCCATGAACACGCAGGACACTTCTACCCACTATCTATATTTAATATGTTTTGACAGTTGATACTGTTTGGAAGGATAGTTTGACTTGTATTTAATACTTTATTCACAACAATAAACAGTCCTTTGATATCCCTTATATGACTTAATATTGTTATTATAATATTCTGATTTAGCAGAGACAAGGGCATTTTAATTAGTATTTTACTGACCTTGAAAATTACCTAATAAACACGCAAACCTTTCTGGTCTACCGCCATTCACAACTACCCCCCCCCCCACCCCACCCCCGTGTCTCTGTTTAGCTTATACATTCTTATTGTACCATGGAAACATTCATTTCCTTGGCAGTTCCTTTGTCCCTAAAGATGCATGTTCATCTACAGTTTATCTCAATATACTATCGTAGAGATCATCCAGATTATCCATATCATCCGGTGGATCCAATACAAGCGAAGAGACCCGCTGATCAGCAAGAGAGGCTTCCTTGCCAATCAACATGTAATAAGTTTAACTAAAACAGATTATTTTTGTAAAGATATCTTAATATTAATAAGGAAATCACCGAAAGGAATAACTGAGAATAGTATCAACGTCTAAAGTGAAATATATTTGCTGGCTCAAACATATACAATAATGTTTCATTATTGCATTAGTATAAAGAGTACACTAAAAGAACTGGCCCTAAAACAACAAATAGATAGGAAACGCTATTTGGGATTTGGATTTTTCTGTTCATAGACATTGATAAGACTTCTCATTACGATGTCTATCTAGTAAAAGCAAACATAATATCAAACCATTCACTACCATCCTCTGATCAGATATTGCTATTTAACTTACTAATGTTACAAGAACTTCATAACATTATTCGTGGATAAAGCCGTTTCAATTTCATCAATACAATCAGCGACCAGGATACAATTGGACACGTTTCTTAAGTGGAGAAATAGTTTATTGTAGAATACACTGATTTTCGATGTTAGTGTAAGTAGTTCCTCACTTACACATTCACATATTTTGAACTAATGTTTCCGAGCGTTGAATATCAACTACAGCATAGTTTATTGTAAACGTCTCGTCATTATAGCTGTTTGTATTAGGAAGAAAAAGTCACATGACTGGATAAAGGTCAACATGTTTTATTATCATCAACTAATTCTTGAGATTGTTAACTATAATAGTTTTTTGTAAAGCTACATTAGCTAGAACGTCACTAGTTTATTTAGTATGCACTTACCACGGCGTACAGAGACCGGACAAAGTGTTTTATTTTGATTAACATAAAACATTCAGCTTGTCATTTCTCTTTTGGTTATTACGGACTTTCCCTGCTTATTTGTATAGGTTTCTACTGTCATATACCGGGTGTTGATCTTCCACTGCTCCAACTAAACGTGCTTTGATGCGTAGAATATTATCTATATTAATGGCACTAGGTGGGCATTACATTCGACATTTATGCTTCCTACCTAATATACTCCACATCTCATGTGGCACGCCAGTCTCACAACAGACAGTAATTTGTAAATGGAACTCTCACCACCTGACCATATATTGTAATTTCCCTCTGCAGTCCATTACTGAGATGATTGATCTTGGAGGATATTAACCATGTAGGTACTTTAGTCAGGTCTGATGCAATAGATTTATAGCGAATGTTATAACTTTTACATAATCTAACCTTTTGATGGTAAATTTTCTCCTGTATGTCTTCCAAATATCGAATAACTGTATTCCCTTAGGAAGTTTAATTATACATATTGTACATATCTATCTTAAAGGAACTAAGTAAATATTATACATCACATATATATATATATATATATATATATATATATATATATATATATATATATATTATATATATATATATATATATATATATACAATAACACACACATACACAATAAACAAACTAACATACACACCCACCCAAACATAATACATCCCATAACATGCACATATACATATACCTACACGTATTTATACATACCACACATACGTACCTACACACACATACATACAACATATATATATATGTATATATATATATATATATATATATATATATATATATATATATATATACATAATTACACATATACACATGTACACATACACTTACTTAGACATAAACACATATATCAACATACATATGTATACATACACATGAATATACATACCAACACACATACATACATAGACACATACATATATTTGGTTTTATGCTCAGTGCATTCTAAGAATAGTTGATCTGGAGCTGTATATTTCGTCAACTATTTGCGTCTTTGGAAGAACCCCATTTATGTGTTTGGCCTGGTTATACAGTAAGCTGTTTAAGCATTATACCTACCGCTGACTCAGGAATAGAAACAGTGCCTCGCATCTTGAGCGGTTGCTCGTGTGGTTGGTATGTTTTATAAAACAACTTTATTTGCATATAAGTTTCACCTTGTTGTAAGTGGGACTATAATTATCTTTTCTAGGTCCAGTTATGTTTAGCTTGTACAATGGTATTCAACACTAGCTATAATCTGATTGACATAAATAACATTTACTACAATAGTTTGAATACCAGTCATTAGGTCTTGTTTGAAAATGTTAACATATAGTTTTAGCTATACCGAAGCTATGATGCGCTATTACCGTCTGATTCAGCGCAGATATGAGATTTTTTTAATACCTATTAAAAAACAATTTTAATAGTAGGCACTTGATTATGCCTGCCTGTTGTACAAACTGACAATTGAAGATAATGACAATGGGGTTATAGAGTGTATATAGTATCGCTTTGAAGAAATATACAACAATTGAAAAATAGCTTTAAATAGGGTTCCTTATATAATTAATCTGAGCATGATCTGCCGTGATCTGACTTGGGTGATCTACTCCCAAACTCCACGGCAGTAGGTGATTCGCCTTTTGGTTTTACTTGGCGGCTTAGGGACTGGTGAGACATTACACATGTCTTTGCCTGAACATACATATGCACACACACATGCACACACACACACACACACACACATACACACACACACACACACACACACACAACATATATATATATATATATATATATATATATATATATATATTGCTTTATAACTCGTTTACCTTATAAGTTAACCATTTAGCTAGTATGCCCATATCCGCTGCAAACTCGTTAATTCCTCCTGCGGTGTTCATATAGAGTTTAAACAAAGGACCATTTATTTCGCCTGTCAAAGTCTGACTGGATTTGAGTGGTGTTGTGGTTATTTGAGTTGTTTATCATCAACGCTGATAAAATAGGAAATATGAGACCAAAGAATGACTCTTCACATAATCATATCTCATAAACACAGAAATTATGTATATTCGAACTCACAAACTAAAGAATTACAAATACATGCGTCATCAACTGTGCTATTGGAAAGGCTTGTTAAATACATAATATTCTACATGCTGTTATCATAGTTTCTAATTAATTAAATAAATATAACACAAATTATAACTAATTGTGATTTTCGTTGGTTTTCAGCATTTAGATAATCTTTATCATTGTCGTTACAAATCACAGTTTGTAATGTGATACTCGATGTAATTTAATTGTTTTTATGTAGACGTTTCATACTGGACATTATCATTTCACGGAACCCAAAATAGATATGACTGCCTATGCCTTAGCTAGCCTATAACAGAAAAGGGGGTAATAGTAACCTATTCTTAGTAACGTAGGTCAAAGTGGTAAAGCAAAAGGTCTAGAGATCTAGAAAATAAACGTGGTATAATAGAAACGAATATCTACACCTTCTTTCTACATATTTTAATATTATGGAATACTAACAGTGTTCGATGGTAGTCAAGTCACTCTAATAACGTTGGCAAGGAATTAATAAGAACAACGTACTACGGGTGAGCTACTGAAAAGGCCATTTAGAAAATGAAGATTTGATCCTAGCTATCCGGCAAGAAAACTACGTCCAACTAGGTAGTATTTCTTATCTCAACATTATTATAAGTAATAATCCACATATTCCAATGATATAATTTAGCCTACTACGAAGTTTAATAATATTGAAAGATATTTATTTAGATTACCTTGTCAATAATAACACTTGATCTCTATAAAGCGATATATGGTTATCTGTTATATGTTTTAATCGTCAAGAATAGAACACTTTTTTACAATAACGGAAATATCATAAGCATCTATTAAATGACAACACGTTAGTTCCATTATTATATGTGTAGTATATTGGAAAATGTTCCTGTGTTTGATAATCGCTTAATGGTATTGCTCATTAATAACATAAATTCTTCTACATTAGTTTAAAGTCCTGACACTTGTACCTAGTAGAAGATTAATTTTTCAAACTACCATCAGAGAGTTTAATAATATAATTTATTTTGTAAAAGATGCCTTCTTTGTAGAATATTTGTCCTTGAACATATACTAGAGAACATATAGAATAAGTCAAGATACCCTGTTTATAGATTCTGATAGAAAGATACGGCTACTGCTATAATATCGTGATGAAACTTTGACTGTTTAGGGGGCCAACACGTCTCAAGTATATCCTGTGCTGAGCCTGAACTATGCAATCATTCAGCATGTGTGAACTTAATTCCATAGATGGCTCACAATACAAATAAAATACGGGAGTTCGTGGAATGAAGATCATATTTGATTTATTAAAGAAACGAGTAAATCATTTTGAAACATTTGTCATCCTTATTGTGAAATATTTGACAAATAAACTACTTTTCTACACCTGAAAATATGTAATATGCTAAACCTCTATGATATATATAATATTATACAATTACAATTACAATTATATATATATATATATATATATATATATATATATATATATATATATATATATATATATAAGTATGACACAATAAATATCATTATGATGTTAATCAGTTTTAATTAGAAAACATTTAATTCCCTAATACGTACTAAAAACAAATTGATTCCCAAATTAGGTTTTCGTGCTCTCATTATCCCAGTCAGCTGTCCATAGAAGTTGATGGGTAAAGACAGTTCACATCCACAGAAAGGTAGAAACGAAACACTATATGTAGATGGTATTCATCTTGGATAGTTAAAGAAACATTCAAACAGATCTAGCTGTAAGTGTCAGTGATTGTGAACGTCGTAAATCAATTAAGTTTTGTTCTGCTATTAGAACCTTAATATGAGTGTAATCTAGTGTAGCGTTCAAATTCAATTAGACAAAGCCAGTGATATATATCATGTGAGCAGTTCTACATATATCAGAAGGTTCACGCATACACAACATATTTGATGTTTTAACCAAGGCATTTACTATATTATTGAATCTGGATACAGCAATTTATTCAAATCGTAGTAGCACATATTATTCAGATAATGGTTAATAATCAGTTTTTGTTTTCTTATAAGATAATATTCAATATTTCAAATCGGTACTTCCGAGTATAGCCAGTGGCAAAGGTTTGAATAATATCGCTAATAATAATAGTTAAAAATTACATAATTATATAGTTCCAATATCTTCGAATTGAATGGAGCCCAGTAAGTTTAAGACAACGGCTACCCTTATAAATCCAGTAGAATACAACGAAGGATAATATGTTCCCCGAGACTGATACACCAATTATTTGTGTTGTCTATGATGCTGTCAAGATAAATCCAGCTTCTAACTTATCGCGAACTTTGGGTGTAACGCCTTGTATCTGTATCACTTAAACCGTAATCCGACATACCTGAATCTATCCACAAAACCCGTGAAAAATGAAGTGTTTTATGACTAAAGTTTTGTAGCCGAAGATTAAACAAGTAATTTATTGTAAAACAATAAGCAAGGCAACCACGCGAACTAAACCTAGTGACATCTTCGTTATATCACTGTCCAAACATCCACGACGAAATACAATATTTCAGGATATTAGTTTTACTAGGAAAGGTAAACCCAGATTGAACTTTCTTGCCAGGCAGAAAGAGAAAGTCGGAATTCTCAAAGTCAAAGAGCATTCCAATGCCTACAAAATAAGAAATGATCACACTTAAAACATAGTTATTTAGCATCTTCGGGAATAATGATTCTAGCGGAATCGTGTTGGAACATAGATCACTACCGCCTGAGTTATGATCTTGGCGTTGGCATTTCTGAAGGTTGTTTCACCTTTGACTTCGTTTCATTACCTCTGTAGGTCGTTCGATATAACGTATAACACGGGCAAACAACATAAAGCCAATATAAAATATAGAGCCGACTTAAAATATAAAGCACCCACATGGCGTATGCTAATTGTCGCAGTTTTGTTATGGTAATTGTAGATAAGAAGATATATTGACAACAACAAGAACAAGTTAGCTTTACAAATTAGAAATGTCATAACTCACATTCATGCGACCTACTTGCGAGAAAATATGGCTGAATTAATTGGGACAGATGTCTCAGATATTCCCTTCGGAATGGCACATAATACCTATAGCCATACAGTATAGTCTACATTCTATAATGTTATTGATACCTAATTATAACCTTTGACATAGATACTAGCTCTATTTTAAAGAAACCATTAACTAAAGGTTTGGAAGTGTACACGAGACAGGTACATTAAGTTGCAGCTACCTCTTGGGATACGATTGATTACTTTTAATAATTCGCCATATGTTGCTAGATAGCATATAGTGTAAATGCACTTACCATGAATGCATTAAATCCTAAATACTGCGCTTATTATCTAAGCTAGATGCGTAGAGAACAAGATATTCTAAAAACAATGAGGAAGTTCATCGTATATTCAGACCACCTGGGAACAATATTACATTTTGTATTGAGTGACAAGGAATGAAAACAGAATTTCCTAGTAGTTACATTATCTAGTTAAAATCTATATTGTAGTTTTAGCCAATGAAAACCGTATGTTAAATTACATCAAACGATATTATAAAACAGGGAACCCTATGGAAATTAATATGATTACGTAAATAGGTGTATATATTTAGTTTTTAAAATTATTTAATAATTTCACTTTTCAGTATAATTTAGGTTAAGCTATAACACAATAACAACGTTCGGGAGATTAGTGCTAATGTTTAAATACCCACCTAGATAACTATATTAGCGAACTTCGTATTTTATGTATGAAATATGGTGCGAAAATCTCAAACAGATGCAGTGGAATAAATCTACTCAAATGTAGCATAAACCTACGGCAATCAATCCTTTCAAAAATCGATCATTATGTCTGAGTATAAGGACTATGTGATGGCCATGTTTGATCAGTTGTTTTTATTTATTTCTTGTCACTATTAAACCGATATATAGTGTAAATATGCATTCAATGCATATCATGACAGAATTTTAAGCTTTTGTGCTCTGTCTTAGAATTAATGATATAACCTTTTCATATATATATATATATATATATATATATATATATATATATATATATATATATATATATATATATATATATATAATATATATATATATATATACACACAAACACCACATAATCCATACACACATACACACACACATACACATATATATATATATATATATATATATATATATATATATATATAACGTAGTTTATTCTTAAAATCAAAACTACGCACAATAGGATAGCGTATTAAGAACATTTGATGTTTAGTTAGACATTTTGTGTTATATTTATTATATTTAAGATGTTTAGATGTGCTTTATTCATGAAGATGTTATTATAATCTGTGACCAGAAATAACGTGTCATACCTTTCGACAAGCTACAGAACTAGAATTATACGGAACTAGAATTATACATAAGTACCATTCTACACTCGTGTTTTTATGATTTACGGTTCTTGTTAATACATGGTGAACATTGATGGAAATATAAATAGTGCTATTTGCAAGGGAATTATCCCTGATTTATTTAAGGTGTACATCTCTATTATGGCCTATTTGGGGTATCGGCGGCACTTAATGCAGCTAATTCCTCACAATTAATACTCTCTGTGACCCTTTTCGCTAGTAGTTCGAAGCCGCAGGGCTTGATATCCTTGTGAATGTCAAAACATTCATTGGAATCTAACATTTTACCTATATGTAAATAAATATATGGAACCATAGAGTGTAGTACACACTAGCAACGACTCTTGCGAGTTAGGAAATTAAGGATTTTGGGATAATGTTAATGGAAATATGATAGTTGTGGTTATTATTAATATTATTACTATTATTATTATTATTACATATCATATTTATATAGCACTCTTTTTATAAACTATATCATGTTCAAAATTGCTTTAAAATACAAGACATATACACGTAAATGATAAAATGACATGGACTAATATATATTAAATGTAAAATAAAATATTACCATATAGTGGTAATTAATATGATTTAAAAAAGACAAATAAACTAAACTAAACTTAATCAATTAAATTAAATCGTTAAAATATACTGATATCAGAATATATCGAATATATAACCACACAAAGTAAAATAAATACGCAGAGTATAATCGACATTACCTGTTAGGCAAATGAACTATACCATTAGATAGAAATGAAACTATACCAACATATAGTAACAACCACATCTTCTTCAAATGATCTCTGTGACACCAGGTGAGTTATCTGAATCCGACAAAGGATTTATCTTACTTTCCGTACCTCAGGAGACGTGACCGCCTTTCATTGTACTTCATCAATCACCCCATCGATCAGGATTCACTATTCTAGGAAATTTACTGTCGAATTTGTTCGGATTAAATCTGACCCACACGCACTCTCTGTTAGTAAGCTGTTGCCTTCAGCGAATAATTCGAGCCGCAATTGAACCTTTCATCCCGATGCACTCACTTGATCAGATAACGTGAGGAACTTATTTGTAATTTGGTACATAACTTGATATTATTTGATACTAGTTGCCTGTGATAAGTTTGTGGGCAGCTTGTTTAAATGTCATATATATATATATATATATATATATATATATATATATATGTGTGTGTGTGTGTGTGTGTGTGTGTGTGTGTGTGTGTGTGTGTGTGTGTGTGTGTGTGTGTGTGTGTGTGTGTTTTAGCTGTGTATAATAAGGCACAGGCACAGATAATCTCGAACCGTGAATTCAAACTCTGGACGTTTCTTCAAGTGACTGAATCCATACTGGCGACTTTTCTTGCTGAGACATGTGTAATGTCTCACCAGTCCCTAAAACTGTCAAAAGCTGAGCATTAATGGTGCCACCAATTAAGATATAATACAATCCTTATCTTACCCAGCATAAATGTTTCATTTTATCTTCCATCTCGAGAGATGCACCTACACATAATGGACGATATATATGATATTACCTTTGCATCAAATTTCATCAGCTAGTGAAGAATGCAAATTTAAAAGACACGATATGCAGACATAACACATCTGCAGACAGGAATATTGTATTCAACCATTACACTACCAAGCCTTTGGATCCTGTATATTAACAATTAGTATGCTCAAAGTAAACACACAGTCTCCTAAATATATGAAAAGTTAAAGTATCCTATATTAAAAGAAGTGAACGATGAGTAACAATATAAATACTATGTATATCCGAAGTGCAACGTGTTTGCTGTATATCTGTCTTTAACCAAAACCTAATACTGTATAAGAGAAAACAATGTGTAAATGGAACCAGCAATATATGTTTCCGCAATATATGGAACACGCCACCATTTGCCTCGAAATGTATTTCAATCCCAACTTACATTATCTCCACATATCCTCATATATACTTTACGCTACTAAACATTATATTAGAAATAAATGATAGTAGTAGATTCATTCATTTCTTGGCAAATGAGATTTAGTTTTGTATCCCATCAAAAGCCAGATCAATATCAAAGAACAATGCCATCAATTAATTAAGAAAAGAAGTAAAAGAAATTTGCAGAAATTGCTTTTGATACAATTTATATATGATACAATGATCCATTTTGCTATATAAATATAGACTCAAACTTGCCGCAAAGTAAGCCAGTTAGGTTATCCGTCTGTTTCTTGTTAAATGATGTAATTTTCCGGATCAACTGAGATATTTATGTATAAAGTGATCTATTGCATAATACAGTATATTCTACAGCACCATGCCTATTGAACATACAGCTTATATATATATATATATATATATATATATATATATATTAGGGACAACGAGAGAGAGAGAAAACAGATATTGGATAAGTACACATAAATAATGGTAGATATGTAGTGGTATTAAATACACAAGCATTCGTATACGTATTATTATTTTCGGATTACATTTTCTGTTAGTTTAGTGATTACTCACATAAATGAGCAGAAATCAATACTAATGTTGAAAATTACAAATCTGGACAGGCATCTTCTTCACACCCATTAAAGGGGTGTGCTTCTTATGCTTTATGTCTAACAAACGAGCCATGGCCCTCAAAAAGGAAAAGTTACATGTTACCTGTGCACCACAAGGGAATTCTGAATGATAAATGAATGCTCACTGGGTAATCTCTGGATACAAAATACTGCAAGCAGATGTTGCGTCAACCAGCTTACCTACACACCAAATACTTAAAATAAGCATTTATTTATTTTTCATTAAGTGAGTGTAATTCCTGATCGAGTAGGCGTTAAAACGACGTTTTTGTGTAATAAAATTCGTTTGTGACGTGGTAAATATATGACGTATTGATATGCCATTTCCAAAGAGATTAATCATTTCAGTAATGGACTATGGACAATCTAGACGATATATGTAAAGCTGGTGGACGTTCCATTAACAAATTACAGTATGCCCATGGCACATGATGCTTCCCCATCATAATTATTTCATAGACTATCCTGGAGAATAAGCATACACCAGGACAACAATGATTAAAAGCTTTATAATTTGATCTATTTATATGTAATAAGGCTAAAGCAAATGATTATCATCCTACGTGGTATAGTAGTGTTCAAAGAGAAAATAGAATGATTAAGAGATTGTGTCTAATTATACATACATACACAGGCGCGGGCGCACACACACACGCATATATATATATATATATATATATATATATATATGTATCATATATATATATATATATATATATATGCATATATATATATATATATATATATATATATATATATATATATATATATATATATATATATATATATAATATATATATGAGTAGGACTGTGTGTGTGTGTCAGAGTGTGTGTATGTGTATGTTTAAATGTGTGTGGGTCTAATGTATACAGTACTGACACTAGCTAGGCATACACAACCATACACACATACAATACACACACACAAACACACATAATATATATATATATATATATATATATATATATATATATATATATATATATATATTATATTTATATATATAACTTTTTTATCAACACACATACATCCATATATACACACACGTACTATGTTTCCAGGTATACGCATTCAAAGAAAAGTGTATGTAAACCTGAATACACTATTTGCGCCTTTGGAGGGACGCTGTTTATGTGTTTAGCCTTGTTATCCAGCGGTGTAAGTATCCCTGACTCAGGATTAGAAACACTGCATCGCATCTCAAGCGGTGGCATTCGACACAGCTCACATGGTTGTTGTGTTTTATATAACAACTTTAGTTACATATAAAATTCACCTTAGTTGTATGTGGGACCAGTTTTTGGGCGCCTCCGTGGTCTAGAGGTAGCGTGCTGGACCACAGATCACTACCACCCGTGTTCGAATCTCGGCGTGGTCATATCTGAAGGTTGTTTCGTCTTTCACTTCGTCTCATTACCTTTGGAGGTCGCTCGGCCCATTTAGCCTACCCTGTGCACAAAAGTGGCCGTACAACATCAATCATCATCATCTTCATCTTTTGTACTATAGCATTCAAAAACAGTACTGCGGCCATGATGCGTATTACGGTATGTTTCATCGCAGATGTCAGTCTTTTAATAGCAATTAAGCTAACAGTTTTAATAGTTGTCGCTTCATGATGCCTGCCCGTTGTACAAACTAACCTTTTAAAACACTGACAATTGGCTTAGTTTATAAAGTACTACTTTTAAGAAAGATACAGAATTGAAAAATGGTAAAATTCTCACTACTGGCGTGATTTTACTTGGTTGTTCTACTCCCAAACTCCACGGCTGTAGGTGATTCGCTTTTTGTTTTTGCTTGGCGGATTAGGGACTGGCGAAACATTACACATGTATCATCATGAAACGTCGCTAAAGTTTGATTTCACAGTTTGAGTTGTGCCTGTTCCTTATTATACACATACATATACACATATGTACATACATATGCTAAGCCTTGATGAAAAGAATATTATATTTGAGTGTCAGTTTTTGCCAAACTGTGTGGTGAGGGTATGATGGATCAGAATCGATCACTTCGCTATATTTATAGTGGCTATGTTTCTTCTTATGCCGAATTAGGGACAAAATGTAATAAACCACTATTGTATGTTCACAGAATTAAGCTGATTCTAATGAAAGTCTGTAAAATTGTAAAAGTGCCGGGACCAAAATATATACATGAAATGTTTGTTCTGCATGATTCAGCCTATGATATGAGAAATTATATGAATATTGTTATGCCAAAAGTTTATATTTAACAGTGCACACACACACGCAGAGACACACACAGACACACACACACACACATACACACACACACACACACTTATATATATATATATATATATATATATATATATATATATATATATGCAAAAACATACGTACCAACACACATACTTACATATAGACACACATATGTATACACGCATATACATACACACAAGCGCACATTTACAAACGTACACATACACACAATACACGCAGTCATACACACACATCATGGAATTGATGCAGTTTAATCGATCGATATCTGCCTGCGATATGCTTATTCGACTCTCTGCTCAAGTGTTGTGTATATTATCTTTTGGCATATGAAACTTTAAAATTTGAACATAATTAACTAACACACATATATTACCTATTTATCCTCTCTTAACAACACATAGTTTTATGCAGTAATATTAATGGCACCAACACTAAGTTTTTGGTATGTTTTACATATACATTTTATTTTTTATTTTTGATCAGTTTAAAAGAACATAATCTAAAATCTAGTTATGGTAGCTGTGATGTTTATCAGTGAATAGATTAGAATACAACACATATGTTCTAGTCAGTGGAGCAGTATACTTATGTTTGTGCCAGGTAATTATGTTAGTATAAGAATATAGGTTTGTATACATCTTAGAGTTTGTATATTTTAAAAATGTCAAAATTTACACAACAGAGGTATCACTAATATTAAACCGTCCCCTCAACTGCAAGATTGTTCTATTAACTCAGAATTTCAGGCCATACGACAAATGCAATTTCTAAATTAGACAGTGAATCTTTTAAATACAGAAATTGAGAATAATGAATAAAAGCTCCTTCAAAATCAATAAATTTGAGGCACATTTCCTTTGAATGCAAAAATCTAAAATGTGTATGGTACTTTTTCACCATTGTCCTATATCCATCCTAAAATTGTGTGCAAAAGTTGTTATCGACATAGTATAATTAAATGTGATATTAATAATATCTAGCAGTTTTTCACGAGGTATTCTTTTCGTTTTCCTTCTGGCACCATTCGGCGATACCTTGAGCACGAAAGGTATTTGTCGTGATCATTATCATGATTATTCACTGTGATCCGATATTACCGTAAAATGCATGTGATTATGTTTACCCTATTGACAAATGATACAATTAGCAGCTCATTTTAATCAAAACGTGTGTAAAATGTGAAATTATATGATCTTTAACTTAATAATAATACATAATAAATAAATAATTTATCATGATAAACGGTATCAATCTATCTCAATTAGCCATCCATCTATAGGAATAGTTGGTAATAAGTCTTTCTAATATGAGTACTCTTAGGGTCAAATTGGATAACAGTCATGGTTAACTGATCTCTCATATTAGTAATTTAATCTAATTTTTTTACTAACAGATCCGATTATCTACTGTATGGTATGATAAAATAGATCAATAGCAATCAGCTAAAGGGAATGAAATTTCACAAAATATGACAATTGACGAAAGGTTTCCAAGATAGAGACAGGTATGGCAGTATAAGTAGAAGACCGTGATATAAACATAACATATTTTGAAAATACAAGACAATACAACAGTTGTTATCGTTCCCTCTGTGTTCTCGACTTCCACTATGTTAAATAACTCTTGAAGAGAAACCGGAATGAGGTAAATATTTTTGGTGGCATTTATATGTAGTAAGTAACTGGGAGTGTACGATTATACTCAAAGAGTAAGGAGTGTATAGAAGAAGAAATAAAAAGGTAAAACTTAGATTTTGTAATATAAGCACTAAGGGCAACATAATCAATTTACGAGGAGTAATAGGGATATATTACTCGTTCGTGAAATTGGCGGAACACCGGAGCAATACTATTGATATTATCTGAAAAACATACAAAATACTTGCTGGAGAATTACAACCTGGAGAATTTAAAAACAATGAGTCAACAATGGCGCTATTGTTAAGTATCTACAATTATACTTGCCTCTTATCAAAGTTTATACTTAGTTAAATAATGGCAATACAAATTATCACTAATCGTGGTTATCGTAGATTTCGGGCATTTAAGTAACCTTTATCATTATTGTCCTTAAAATACACAACTTTTAATGTTCAGATAAACACAAATTAATTGTGTTCGTGTAGACTTTTGATGTTTTGGGTAATCATCCCAAGGAAATAAAAAGAGTTACGACTGTCTAAAACTTAGCCAGCCTACCTAAGAAAAGGGAATACTAAGTATTAAATAAATACCCCCAGCTTATCCACATATGCGCCTGGGAGGCTTAGCGGTAGGGTGTTAGGCTACATATCCCTAACATCCCACCCCTATACGAATTCCGGCGTGGCTACTCTCGAAGGATTTCCGATGGCCATAATACTGAAAGCTGCCTTTTAAGCCGCATCAGATGATGAATTTATTATGAGTATATATACAGATCTCCGAGAATTTGTCCATAGTGTGGATATAACAATGTTTCATCAAATTAGTGTGCTTTGATATGACTGACTATTTTAATTTATTTAATGTCTTTAATATTTGATTGAATTTTCCACTTTTCCAACGACATAGACAGTTGGGCAGAGAGAAAGGAACAATACGGTCAGTTAGAGGAGCTAGCAGACCCATCACATCTTACCAACTAGATTTTCTGTAAAATATATTTTCGAAATTGAGTTAGTTAATTGAATTTGACCTCCGATGTAGCTTCCTTTGGATATCTCCAAAGACTTAAATACCTTTTATTATGCACCAGCAGTCATACCCAGGAGATATTAGTGTCAAATGCGTTCGGATTAAATCTAACTCATATACACATGTTCTGTTAATAAGTTGTTGCCATCAGCGAGTGAATCTATCCCTGGATTTGAACCTTACATCCTCATGCACAACTTTCAACAGATAACTTCAGCATGTTATTGCTAATGAGGCACAGGATAATGATGTTCAACATAATGTGATGTTATATTTTTGCTAGAAAGCATCGATTTTTTATTATTTATCATTAATTAATACGAATGCTATCACAAAATAGAAATGTGAAATTCAAGTGTCAAGGAATTGCTTGACCACTGTTTGTTTGCTTTATTGAATAATTTATGTAAGTGCTTGCCTATCTGTATGTCTGTGTCTAATTGTGTGTTTGTGTATATCTGCGTTTGTATATTTGTATGTGTTTGTGTAGGTGTCAGCGTATGCGATTGTGTGTATGTGTGCGTGTATGTGTGTATAACTAAATAAATAAATAAATAAATAAATAAATAAATAAATATATTATATATATATATATATATATATATATATATATATATATATATATATATATATATAATATTTAGATATACTTTATTTAATACCATAGCAGCATAACCAGATAAGAAGTAGCTAATGTTATTTGTTCATGGATTTTATAACTAAACATTTAAAACCAAATGCATAACAAATAATAAGCTTTAATATTCATATAGTAAATAATTATTCTATGGAAATGTTTTTCCTTTTATTCTGAAATATCTAACTTCAACCGTTTCTTCAGGTAAAGGTAGTCTATTGAATGCGAATGAGGTGTATTAATTGTATTAAACTTGCTGTCCAAATACAGCTGTTATTAATCGCTAATGAATTTGATGTATTTGTGCCACTTGTTTACTCCATTAAACCTCGGGATCTTTAAGTCGAGCTGTGATGGCCCAGCTAGTTAAAAGGTAGAACTCGTAATCGAAATGTTGCTTATTCGAGACTCTGCAGATGTAATACTATGATGTAGCAGCTGGGTAACTCAGGCAGAAGTGAGAAGCTGACAGAATATCACACAATGTGCCTATAGTAGCAGCGTGCGTTGAATGCTCCATTGAGAGTTGAGATGTTGATGTCTTGATCAATAAATGCATCAATATTTGCGCTAGCTGTCATTCAGTGCTGCAATCTATCAACGCAATTAAAGTTTAAAATAAATTGATTTGTAGATTATACGAAAAATGGATAATATGTATGGTATAACAATATTACATTATTGCGCTAATGAACGTTTTCATCGTATCTGTAATCTTTCTTCTCTAGTGTAATACGGTATACACTTGGGAAATAGCTCTAATTTCCCGAGATGTCCCCGTGGATGTGTTCGACTGAATTGAATACAAGCTTCACTATTAAATGAAATACTTGTGAAAGACCAATATGCAGATTTCTTAATGAGACAGAGCATATATTTGTATATATGAATGTAATATATATATATATATATATATATATATATATATATATATATATATATATATATTAATATATTAATTATATTAATATATGATAATATATATATATATATATATATATATATATATATATATATATATATATATATATATATATATATATATATATATATATAGGGGGGATGTTCTGCGTATATGTGTGTGCGTGTGCGTACGTATGTGTGTGTCTGTCCTTGTGTGTTTGTTTAGGTGTGTTTGTGTGTGCATGTCTGTATCAATTTATTTATGTGTGTGTGTGCTTGTGTATGTGAGATAGGAAGTGAGAGTGTCTATATAAGCCCTAACACACGCATGCAAACATACACACACGCATATACTATACATACAGACATACAACCATACATATTCATAGACACATGCATGTATGCACACATAATATACCAACGCACCCATTTACACCCACAAGTTCACAGAAAAGTACACATGTTGATACATACACACACGCTCATACACACACGTAAAACATCAACAACTTTTGCAATAACACTTACTAAAATTCAGCACCAAAGAAAATAGAAAATCCAAATCAGGAAAACGTTTTTTGGTATTTTCTTCAATATTTTCTCACAATGTATACCACGGTATCCAGTCTTTTGTTATTGATCACTTTGATTGCTAGGCAAGGCGGCTTATCAAAGGAATATAAATTATACAATACAAATAATAAGAAAACTGCACTCAAATTGTCAGTGTCCTGAGTAGCGTAATGGTACGTTAAGTTTTTGGACATATAAAGGACATACAATTTGGTTGCTGCTTAAAAATAAGCTATCTATTAAAGATTTCGTGGAGTTTCTATATCATTCAATGACCTGTTCTCTGTAGTAATGTGTCAATTTTTAAATTACAAACCTTAAGCTTTAATCCAGTATTAGATACACTATTTCCTAAAATATAACAGTAGTTATTATATATGGACGTTGAGCCCATCTTAGAAAACAAGATTAATGTCTATATAACAAGACCATTAGGACATCTAACCCTAGAAGCACTTTCAATATCCCATGATGTTTCAAAGCATATCCATGATACATTCTTCTAGTGACTCAGCGTTGTGCTTGCTTTGGAATTGGTTTTATTCACTGATCCAAATCAGTGATATTGTTGATTAAGCTAAAGGAGCTACTAAAGTTCGTCTCCATATTATTCATAAGAAGGCATTTTCCATAACCGTAATATTGGTTTCTATTTTCAAATCCAAACATATGTGCAACATCCTTGGTTAAATATTTAACACCCGAATTTCTAGGTGACAAAAGATGTAAATATTCCGGTATTACGGACGTAATTGCTCGGATATAATCCCGCCAAGATATAATCCCCTCATGACATAAACACCTCGCATGAAGAATATAAATTATGTCCTGGTGATTCAAATATTTCTTGGAGCAATACTACTAAATTATCTTATTGTACCAACATATAGTCTATGTTAAGGCAGAGTAAAATTGCTACAATATTAAGCATAATATTCCCATTAAGCAGCCCAGTCGCGTCACAGCAGATTCGTGTATCCGAAAATATAAGTGCACATTCGAATGATATCGACTCTAGCCGAGATATAGACTCATATAAAGTGTAATAAATGATTTAATTAGGCACAGTGATTTCACAATTTTTTTATTATCGATAGAAACAGAGCTATATGATTTAATTATTTTCATTTATAGATACTGTGTTTAGCTTCAAATTAAATTAAAATTGGTTTCTCTTCATAAGCCATGACAATCTTAATATCTTTTGCAGGTTTGTTAATGGAGTCATTAAAAAGTATAGATATTATATTATAAAATAATGTTATAAGCGTAAACTTAATTTATGAACTTGCTAATTGAGACTTAATTATATATATACTAACAGGATAAATCGAAAAGTCTATTGGCAAGTTTCACATTACACAGATGCTGCTTCAATCTAAAATTGGTACCTATACAAAACAAGATTGCTAGCTCCCTATGAGACTGTTAATCATGTTAAACAAAATAAAGAAAACCGAAATATCTTCAAATAATTATCATTGTATCTATCTGTGACCAAATTCGCACGCACGCACACACACACACGTGCACACTCACACGCACACACACACACACACACACACATATATATATATATATATATATATATATATATATTCCTTTTGCAAATTATCCATAAATAAATAGATTGCATATAAGTTAGTTTTCCAGGGAAATTACATTTCTTTATATTTATTCTTAGATTGGTTTCCCCTGGCCATAATACAAATGCATGCCATACATAAAACCGGAATAATTATTTTCCAATAATCCCCTTTTCTATTTCCTAGAGTGTTCACCATTTATTGGCATCAGCCATGCAGCATAAGCAATAATACCACGAGTGCATACTAATACATATAGTATTTAGAAATACAAATTCATAACTGTAGTTTCGTAGCTTGTCTAACATTATGACCCACTATTTCTGAAGAATGAACGAAAAAACAACACACACAAACACGCACAAACATTCACCCACTCACTCCCAGACACACACACATATACACACATACACACACAAACAAACACACACACACGTATATTTGCATCTTTGGAGGGACATCGTTATGGTGTTTGGCCTGGTTATACAGCATTTAAATGGCAGTAGCAGTACGCTCTTAAAGCATTATAAACGCACCTACCTCAGGAATAGAAACACTGCATTGTATCTCGAACGGTGGCACTGGACAAAGCTCGCATGGTTGGTGTGTTTTATATAATGACTTTAATTGCATATAAAAATCCACCTTAGTTGTGTGTGGGTATAGAATTATCTTTCATAGGTCCAGTTATGTCCAGTCTGTACTATGATATTCAAGGCTAACTTTAGTCTCTTTATCTGTAATAAATCCCTATATTATAAGTATAGTTTGTATAGCAGTCTGATTTGAAAATGTCAATATATAGAACGGCAATTCCGCCATAACGGTATGCTAAAGCGCCGACGTAAATTGTTATAATAGTGACGAGTAGGTCATAGTATTTATTGGATTTATATGTTTATGAAGTATTTGACCCTCCAGCAAATATCACAAGGCATATTATGGTACGGTTGAGAAAGTTCCGTTTGCTGTTTGTGGATAATATATTTCCCGGTCCCCACATTAAAGAAAATTTATCTAGAGCTGTATATTCCATGTACTATTTGCGTCTGTGGAGGGACGCCGTTTATGTGTTTGGCCTGGTTATCCAGCATTTAGATGACTGTAGCAGGCACCGTACGCTCTTAAAGCATTATAAGTACTCCTGACTAAGGAATATAAATATTGCATCGCTTCTTGAGTGGTGGCATTGGAAACAGCTCGCGCGGTTGGTCTGTTTTATATAACAACTTTATGTCCAGTTATTTCCAGTTATATCAGGTTTGTACTCTTTCATTCAAGATTAGCTGTAATCTGCTTATCATAAATACCGTTTAAGAAAGTTATTACTCTAATAGTTAGAATAGCAAACATTAAGTCAAGTTTGAAAATGATAACATTGTTTTAACAGTACCGAAGTTATGACACGCTATTACAGTCTGCTTCAGCGCAGATGTCAATCTTTAAATATAAATTAAGCTAAACATTTTAATATTAGTCGCTACGTGATGCCTGCCTCTTGTAAAAACTGGCCTTTTAAGACTGAGAAATGGGTTATATCGTTTATATAATATTGCTTTGAAGAAAAATCCAGCAATTGAAAATAGCTACAAACAGGGCTGCTCAGATAATTAATCTAAACATTCTCAATACTGCAGTGATCTGACATGGGTGTTCTACTCCCAAACTCCACGGCTGTAGGTGATTCGCTTTTTGTTTTTGTTTGGCAGCTTAGGGACTGGTGAGACATTACACATGTCTCAGCAAGAAAAGTCGCCACTCTGGATTCAGTCCCCTGAAGATACGATAGTTTGAATTCACGGTTCGATATTCTCTGTGCTTGTGCTTTATTATACACAGCTAAAACACACACACACACACACATACATACATATACACACACACACATACACACATATATATATATATATATATATATATATATATATATATATATATATATATATATATATATATATATATATATAAAATCGTCCCTACTAAACACAATACACGGTTGAAGAAAATCAACTTATTTTAGAGAAATCCTTGTTCATAAAATGATTCATTGATAATAATACTGACAGGAGATACCCAAACAGCCGTATTCTATCTAAGCAATTAATTAAACGTTACACAACAGAGGATGTAACGGTCATTTAGATTAATCATATCATTTCACATTACTCCTCTCGAGGGATTTCTGATCGCAATAATTCTAAAAGCTGCCTTTGTACACATCTCCGTGAAATTGTCTATAATGTGGATATAGCAGTGACTTATTAAATTAGTGTGATGTGACAGAGCTGAGTAGTATAAAGTATTTATTGTAGTGAATATTTGATTGCATTTTTCACTCACTTAACTTATTTATATAAATAAAAAAATAAAAATAAAAATATATATATATATATATATATATATATATATATATATATTTATATATATTGGCGTCAATTGATAAATATACCAAGCGTTCTAATGTGTAAATGGAACTTTCCGATTATGCTTCCCGTCGCGCAGTTGTCTCAGACCACAATTAGTTGGAGCGAAAAATAATTATACGTAATGCACTCACTATTTACACAAGAGAGATATAATAAAACAAATAGACAGGGTATATAGCCACATAAAGTAAGCAAACGTAAATGTAAGCGACATCGCCTTTTAGACATATTAACTATGCCGTTCGATAGTAATATAACTATATGATTGGATAGAGGAGCCAACAGTCCCCTCATATCTTGTCAACATACAATAACAATCTTCTTCAATTATCTCTTCGACATCGTTTTAGTCATCTGAATCCAACTTTGGATTTAACTTCCATTACGTATCTCGGGATAAGTGATTTTTTTTTATTATGCATCAACTATCATCCCATCGATCAGGATTCAGTATTCTAGGAAAATTAGTGTTAAATACGTTCGGATTAAATATGGCTCACATGGACGTTCTGGTTATCAGCGAGTAAATCGAGCCCGGCAATTGAACCGTTCATCCCCATTGCACTCACTCGTGTCTCTGTGTGTGTGTGCGTGCGTGCGTGTGTGTGTGTGTGTGATGTATGTGTGTGTGTGTGTGTGTGTGTGTGTGTCTGTGTGTGCGTGTGTGTGTGTGTGTTTTTAGCTGTGTATAATAAGGCACAGGCACAGAGAATCTCGATCCGTGAATTCAAACTCTGGACGTTTCTTCAGGGGACTGAATCCAGAGTGGCGACTTTTCTTGCTGAGACATGTGTAATGTCTCACCACTCTAGGACACTTTGGAACCGCTAAGATGGTATCGTAATGTACTGACCAAACGATCCATATTAATCCAGACTATTTTAATAAGTAAGGCAGGAATGTAGCTTAAGAAACTGAATATTTTAAATAAACTTAATATATATATATATATATATATATATATATATATATATATATATATATATATATATTAAAATATAATATTATCTATATATATTTTTACTTTTGCCTCAAATTAATCTCAGGAGTTTAACACATATGCAGGTAGGCACATTTTCTTTAACCATAACACATTAAATGTTTCGGATCCTCTATATTAAAAACTGGTATGCCCTACCTAAACATTCAATCTCCTAGATCTATGACAAGTTAATTTAATGATATTTATCAAATATCAAGGCAAAAGAATGTAAAATGAAGGAAATTAGATATCTAATCCATCTTATTTTTCCATCTGGGTATCTTTAACGACTGCTACAGGCTACTAATAGCTCAGTCTATGTAATAGAGTAAATACTGTTGAATCGAAGTTTAAGTGATTTTTGAAAACAATTCGTGATAGTAGCAATCAACTTAATCCTCAATGATTTTAGTATTTAATTAGTGATGCATAAAGTATTCTCATCCTATTATATGCATAAATATTAATGTAATCCACCCCCAATACTCTGTGTTACGCCATGGCCAATAGCTTAAGCACAATCTTTTTAAAAATACATGAACTATGAATAGCAGTAGATGTAAGATATATATCCAAAGGGCGACGTATTTGCTGTATATCTCTATATGACCAAAACATAATACCATGTGAGAGAAAACAATTTGTAAATGGAACCAGTAATATATGCTTCCGCTCTTCTTGGAACATGCCACCATTTGTTCCCTAAATATATTTCATTCCCAACTTGCATTATACTCAACATAGCCTCATATATACTTTTCGCTATTAAATAATTAAACTCTAATATAGTAATACGTAACAATATATTTAATCATTTACCTTCCTAATGATAAAGTAATATCATTGTGTGTGGATTAATTGAATTAAATATGAACAAAATATTTAAAATAAGCATCTAATTATTATTCGTAGAGAAAGTGTAATTCCTGATCGACATATGTTTGTATAATATGTTTGTAACGTGATACAGATAGGACCGATTGAGAAGACGGAAGACGACTTTTCCTCAGAATTCAATCATATCAGTAATGAACTATAGAAAGCCGAGGCCATGTATGAAAACCTGGTGGACGTTCCATTTATAAATAACAGTACGCCCTAGGCACATATTGCTTCCCTTACTTTATTATTTCATGGACTATCCTAGAGTGTAAGCATACATCAGGACAACAATGATTATTGAGGCATTCACTCTTATAACTTTATATGTTTTGAATATTTGTTTGTGAATGATATGGGAGATCAAACGCTTTATAACTTGATCTAATAACATGTAAAATGGCTCAGAAAACGGTTCTATATCATTTTGGTTCCAGCGTTTTGGTAAAACCACACGTAAGTTTTAACTCAATTTCAATTCAAAAGTTATCAATTCCAATTCCATTTTTTTAAGTAGTCAATTCCAGAATTCCGGAATTGAATTGACCACAAATACGATAAGGACATTGATCATAATATACCTTTATCCCATACCTCATTTATTACTAGTATATCAATTTAACTACTTACAGTTTTAACTTGGAGCTCATTTAATTTCACTCCCCAGTTATAAATATGAAGACTCACTGAAATAAGACATACTACTTTACCAGTCTTAGAAATTAAATATACTCTATTCACTGGATGTTTGTGATTGTGGGATAAATTCCAAATAATTTAATCAGGAAAGCATTTATTTTAAATACTTTAGGAATATCATAAATGTGCCGTTTATTATATGGCATCTATAATGCTACATAATATGTAGACTATGCATGACGAAATATATAGACTTCGATTTTACCATACTTATTACAACAATTCACCTTCTTTGGCTAAAATATTGAAGATATTTGAAAATTTATCTCTGAGAGTATATCCAACGGAATAACTGATAATAGTATCAACTTCTAATGTGAAAGATTTTGTTGCTTTAAACATATAAAGCACTGTTTCATTATTGCATTATTATAGACAGTTTGTCAACAGGTTATTTTACAACTTGCCGTAAAAGAACAAATAGATCGGAAAAGCTGTTGGGAATTTCTTTTCTTCATAGTAAATGCTAGTACTTCTCATTAAGTTGTTTATCTTATAAAAGCACAGATAATCTTAAAACATTCACAGCAATCTATACATCTATAGTATACATCCCTCTTTAATTTATTAACGTTTCAGGTACATTATTCACGGATATAGTCGTTTCAATTTCATTAACAAAATCGGTGAACACAATACTATTGGATACGTTCCTTAAGGTGTGAAATAGTTTCTAGTAAAATACACAAGATTTTCGATGTTAGTCTAATTACTTCCTCACCTACACATTCACATATTATGAAGATATATTTCCTAGCGTTGAATATCAACTACAGCATAGTTTACTGTCAACGTCTTAGTCATTCTATCTGCTTGGATTAGGTAGAGGTAGTCACGTGATTGGATAAAGGTCAACATGTTTTATTATCATCAACTATTTCTTGAGATTGTTAACTATTTTAGGTTTGTTAAAGCCACATTAGCTAGAAAGTCACCAGTTTATGTACTGTTTATGTACTACAGGCGTACACAGACCGGACAAAGTGTTTTATTTTGATTTACATAACGCTTTCGGCTTAGCATTCCTCTTTTGTATACTACTGACTTCATATAAAATATTTCCCTCTTATTACTATAGGTTTGTACCGGGTCTTGAACTTCCGCTTCTTGAACTAAACGTGCTTTGAAGCGTAGAAAGTAATCTGTAGTAATGGCTCTAGATAGGCATTATATTACAAAGTTATGTTTCCTACCTAATATACTCCACATCGCATGTGGCTGGCCAGTCTCACAACAGACAGTAATTTGTAAATGGAACTCTCACCACCTGACCATATATTGTAATTTCCCTCTGCAGTCCATTACTGAGATGATTGATCTTGGCGGATATTAACCATGTAGGTACTTTAGTCAGGTCTGATGGAATAGATGTATAGCGAATGTTATAACTCGTACTAGGTTTGCATTTACCGAATCTAACCTTTTAAAGGTAAGTGTTCTCCTTGATGTCTTCCAAAGATCGAATACTGTTTATTGTTCAGGAATCTTAATTATGGCCTACTTCATATACATAGCGTACATATCAATCTTAAACGGACTATATAAAGCAATACCTTTACTGTAATTGACAGAAGTAACGATAACCCAATAAACTAACTACCGTAAAGTTTAAATTAATATCGCGTTATACAGTAGTTGATGATACAGTAGTTGATGATACATTAGTTGATGATACAGTAGTTGATGATACAGTAGTTGATGATACAGTAGTTGATGATACAGTAGTTGATGATACAGTAGTTGATGATACAGTAGTTGATGATACAGTAGTTGATGATACAGTAGTTGATGATACAGTAGTTCATGATACAGTAGTTGATGATACAGTAGTTGATGATACAGCAGTTGATTATACTCAGTTAATGAGCGGTTTTCTTAATCTGTTATTAGAAATGGTAGAAATAGTAAATATAAATATTAGATAATTTTTATATATATATATATATATATATATATACATACATACATAAGTATACATACATAACATACACGTACATACATGCATACAGACATACATACATACATACATAGATACGTACATACATACATAGATACATACATGCATACAGACATACACACCCACACACATACACAGACACATACATATACAATTAAATACTCAAACTCATACATATACACCATTAAATTGGTGAATTTGTATATATATATATATATGCATATATATACATACATACATACACGTATACATACATGCATACATAAGCACGTACATACATGCATACAGACATACATACATACATACATAGATACGTACATACATACATAGATACATACATGCATACAGACATACACACCCACACACATACACAGACACATACATATACAATTAAATACTCAAACTCATACATATACACCATTAAATTGGTGAATTTGTAAGAATAATCACATCGATGTCGGCCTCAACATGTTAATGCCGTCTCTTCTCATGCACTGTGAATATTGGCTTTTTGCATAAGGACATAATTAACACAGGAATTATTTTCAGATAAAATGGTAAACGTATGAAATTTCTTACATTTTCATGGACTAATTACTCCAGACCTATTATAACACGTAATCTGAATTAAGTAGAAGAAGATTATTGGCCTAAAGTAGAACATCACCACGTGATCTTTAAACCTAATATTAGTAATGCCATCATCGTTTTCCGTACAAAATTAATTCATTTATACAGAAGGCTGGTGAAATTAATTATGTTATCCTATTACCATATCTGAAGGTTTACTGTTTAAATTGCACAAAAAACCTGATGGTAGTTTTGTCTGTATATGTCCGTTTTAAAAATGATGAATAAAGTTTGTTTTTGAATAATTAAATAACTGAGAACTGAGTTCCCTCTAAGAACTGAGAGATGTGACTTTCGTAAATATCGCAATATATGAGTATAAAGCTTAAAACGTGATGAAACGAACTAGTACAAATAGAGAGCATAATTATTCACTATTAATAACACACATTTTATGTATCAATATAAATGTCATCAACGATTAAAAACTATATCTTTGGTATGTTTACATATATCAGAAACCATTTATTTTCGGCCATTAAAAACAATGGCGTATGATCAGTAATATGCGCATCAACTAGAATAAATCAATATTATTCTGAAAGTTCAGTTATGTTTTGTTATCAAGTACTATTTTGAACGTGTTCTCTACGCTGTTTCTAATCACCTCAAAAACAACCGATATTCATTAAAAACTATATCGCTGATTAGAAACATCTTGTAGAGCGTCACAGAGGGAACCACTGGATTAAACACTTATTGGTGGATAAACAATCTAAGATATAGTTGTGGTTGTTGTGAAGTTTATCAATGAATAGTCTAAAATACAAAACAATTCAAGGCAGTGAAGTAAGTATAATTATGTGTGTACTAGGTAATCATGTTAGCATACTAATATAGACTTTTACTTATTTTAAAATTCCTATATCTTAAAATTGTCAAATGTACACAAGAAACAGTCAGTTATACAACCTATATTATTCTTTTAACTCAGATTTTCAAGCCATACGACAAATGCAATTTCAAAATTAGACAGTGATTCTTTTAACTACAAGAAAGGGTGAATAATGAATACAATCTCCTTTAAATTATAATATTTGTCATTGTTCAGTAATCTCATGAGAAAATATTTAATTTCAATTTTAATATAATACGTAGTCAAATAATATAATACGTAGTCAATGTCAGAAGGACATAAAAATCAGGACCTGTATGGGATATGAAAGCATAACTCCCACGAGAATATAACCTCCTTTAAATATGAATTTAAAAGTATTCACTGTATTCATTTCACATTTAACAGTTCCTTTATCTAATGAGAGAATGCTTCTCAAGCACGCAGACAGTATATTTTCTAAATATATTTAGCTACTTTATCTCAATCCTTAATTTGTCTTAATTATTCTCTGAAATTTGTTTTTATTTCCTATATTTTTAACCGATATGTTACGTTGAAACACAATGTGCGAATATTGCAAGGATTTCCTTTGAATGACAACATCTTTACATTCATCATAAAATTGTGTGCCTAAGTTAATATCGGCAAAATATAATTAAACATGATATTACAAAAGTTTTCCCTAGTGCATCGTTTAGCGATGCGTTAAGCATGAAAACTATTTGGCGTGGTAGTTACCATGATTAGGCATTGTGATCCAATTTTAACGTGAAATGCATGTCATTATGTTTACCCTATTGTAAAATGGTATAATTAACGCTCATTTTAATCCAAGAAATTTTATCATTTGAAATTTGAAAATTATTTATTTTTGTACTTAGTACTACAACATAAATATATAATTTAACATAAAGTACGCCATCAAGTTATCTCATTCTGTTATCCATCTTTAGACTAAATCCTGTAAATAATTAAGTCACTGGGGAATTAAACGTAGTGCAATTTGCAGTCCATTATCGAGTTTGCGTTAAAGTAGTTCATTGAATTTATGGCTTTGGAGCACTTAACAGAATTAATAGGCAATCTTATTACGTTGAGTTAGCGCTATGACAATCAATCATTCTCATCTCAAGCGGTCTAGAAATATTAAATAGGGACAGCCGGTAATAAGCTTTTTTAATATGAGTATTCTAGGGGTCAAATCGGATAGCAGTCATGGTTAACTGATCTCATATTAACACTTTAATCTGGTAGTTACCTACAGATCCGACTATCTACTGTATGGTGTGATAATATAGATCAATATGAATCAGCTACAGGGACTGAAAATTCACAAAATATGACAGGTGACGAAAGGTAGCACACCTTTCGTCACCTGTCATAGAGACAGACATGAGAATAGAAGTATACCGTGACAATAAAAAAGATAAAGCAGATAAAAGATCATAAAATAGTTTATCATCCTTGCCTGTGTTTCCTCTTCTTGCACCGTGTTATACAAGTCTTGAAGGAAAACGTAACGACTCGATTATGAGGTAAATATGTCTAGGTGGCATTTATAAGAGTATACACAAACGGTCAGCATTTAGCGAAAAAGAAATAAAAGAGGCATACCAGAGTAAAACTGGGTTATATATCAATGTTGCCTAATCCTAATTGGTTCTTAATTACTAGTTGGCGAACGACTAAAGGAAAATATAGTACAGTAATCCTCATCAATCAACAATAACAAATAATAAGTCTCATAGGAATGCGATTTGCTACGGATATTGTACACGGTATAAGTCTAGTTGTATACACTCTCTAGAGAACAATATATATAAAGTGAAGCTTACCATTTTGTTGTATTTTCTACATTCGTGAACTATGATAGTTTTTTCCGTGTGTATGAATAACGCACTACTACGTAATATAAGAAACTTATAATATCGCAATGTATTTTAATAAGTGGAGACTATAAACACATAAATCTATTTTTTTACATAGTGTAGCTTAATTTTGTTAATACATTATCCATCTGAGTTGGGTTTAGCCCTACTTTGTTTCTGCTTTACAAATTAAAAAAAACCATCAATCTCTAACAACTGTTACCGCATTATTACGAATCGATACTTCATATATCAATACCTAAACCTATGTTATATATAATTGTATTTACTACCAGTTATTAGCCATGTCAGGCTGGATCATAAATGGATCATCTTCATTAGAGGTCTCATATGAAATTGAATTATAATCTTTGTGCTAAAATGTATATATATATATATATATCATTATGTAATGGTTCCAGCCAACTTTTGACCATACCCTTTTGATTATGCATATAAATATCAATTAGTCATTCATTTAATTGAGGCTAAAATAGAAGGATAAAGTTGCAGAGATCTGTGTTTGTTTAATATTTTATCTTAATTTATTCCTTATATTAACTGGATTAAACACGTGAGAGAGCCAATTATATATAAATTCGAATATATGTAAACACTAGAATTTAGCGATTTCGTGTTGTTTGTTGCGAGCTGTGGTATCAAATGGTATGTTATTTACGTGCTTCCGCTTTTTGTACGTAGCTTGCATGTAGACGCTTTCCTGTGGGCGGGCATATTTGCTACAAAAAAAATTAGCTGGTTCCCACAGGCTGATGAGTAGACCAGACACATGCTTAGGTATACGCACACATCTATCAATATGTGGAGGTATGGAACATTTTATTTTTAGATTAATGTATGTATAGTTGTATTTTATTTAAATTTTTGGAAAAGGTCTCGAAGGATGTTTGAAGTTATGCCGGGCCTTTTCCTCTTTTTTACCCAAAAAAACCCCCACAAAAAACAAAACCCCCAACACATAAAAATAAATATAATATATATATATTATATATATATTTTATAAATATATATATATTTTATATATATATAAAATATATATATATATTATAATTTTTCCAAGTTACGGCAATTGTGTAATGGTAGGGTGGTGGACCACAGATCACTACCACCCGTGTTAGAATCTTGGATTGGACATATCTGAACGGTGTTTCATCGTTGACTTCCCTTCCTTACCTTTTGTGGTCGCTTGACCCTTTTATCCTACCAAGTATACAACCGTAGCCGTACAACACCAATCATCATCATGATTTAATGCGTTTACATTAAAATTATCCATTTACCCACCATACCCTTAGCCAATGCAAACTCGTCAGTTGTCCTGTTTTCAGTTTTGTGGTAAAATGAGTTGTTTAGCCTGAAAGCTGGTAACATTGGCTATATGGTACGAAAGAACGACTCTCCACTGAAACATATCTCATAAAAACAGAAATGGTGTAAATTCGAACCCACAAGCTGAAGAATTATAAATAACTGCGTCAAGAACTGGACCATTGGAAAAGTTTGTTCTTATTAAATATTGTAATTACTTAACTTATCAGTACTTGTGCCTTTCGGAGGTTTCATGCATTTAAAAAACCTTCATCATTGTCTTTAAAAACACAGCTGGTGATTTGTCACTCAACACGAATTAATTTGGTTTTGTTTATACTTTTGATGATGGACATAATCATTCAAAGGAATTCATAACAGTTACAACTGTTGATACCATAGCCAGCCTACATAAGAAAAAGGAATAACTTGTATGAAAGAATAAACTAAATATCCACAACTTGTCAACATAAGCCAAGGTAAAGCAAAATTCAATAGATCCAGACAATAAACGTGGTATATGCTGTTGTATTATATAGCTGAGTCTCTACACCCTCTTAGAACATACTATACTATTATGGAAGATCAAAAATGTTCCATGGTAGTCAAGTTACTCTAATAATAAGGGCAAGGAATTAATACGTTATCCTTAGGACTACTGACTACGGACAAAAATACTTAAAACGCCATTTACAAAATGTATAATTTATCCGAGCCATCCGCCAAGAAAGCTACGTGCGACTAATTATTTGTTCCGTGTTTCAACATTATTATCAGGAATAATCCACATTTTCTGATGATATAATAGAGCTTACCACGAATTTTGAAATACAGTTAATTATATTACCTATGTCAAGAATAATACTTGACCCCAAAACACGATGTATAGATATGTGTTATATGTCGTAAACGTTTAGGAATAAACATAGATTAGGATAACACTATAGTGGATGAATTGTTCCTGTTTGATTATCTCAAGCGATTGTAATTGATTGTGTAGCTTTGGTTCAAATTGTATGTAATTTATGATAGCTTGAGATAAATTTAGCGATTTCGTGACATTAATTAGAGCACATATCGTCAAAATACATCATATTTATCACATATTCGATATGTTTAAAACACCATATATTTATAAACGAGACGGTTTCTTTGAATAAGAATAGAACAATATACATAATATAGGAAATATCATCAGCATATATAAATTACAAAATCTTAGCTTGATTATTATATATGCAGTATATTGGAGAGTGCTACTGTACCAGATCATATCGTAATGTTATTGCTAATTAATAATGTAAATTCTTCTACATTATTTTTAAAGACGTATCACTTGTCTCTTGTAGATGATTAATTTTCAAAATATCTTCAGATAATGTAACAATATATATGTTTGAATATATAATGAAGCGAAGTCAATGATGAACCACCCTTCATATATGTCTACACCGAGATTCGAACTCTGGTGGTAGTGCTATGCGATCCAACGCGCTGCCAACTAGATCACGGAAGCGCCCCCACCTTCACTCTATACTATTTGTACTCGAACATATACAATATATCAATCATTGTTTCTCTGTTAGTGGATTTCTTCTTTATGCTATACAGGGACGGCTACCACGATACTATCGTTATTAACATTTGACTGTTTATGGATTCACCACTCTCAAATAAGCCTAAAGTATCAGCGGCCCTAAGCCTGAACTGTACAATCACTTAGTATGTGTGACATTAATTCCAAAGTTGGCTCACACTATAAATAATGCGTGAGTGTGCATGGAATAAAGATGTTATTTGATTGATTGATTGATTTGATGTCAATAATCCATTTTAAGAACATATGTTAAAAAGATTACTACTGTGTGTTTCATTTTGTACATAAATACGTAAATAAATCTCATTTCTACAGCCGAAAATATATAATATCCTGAATTTCTATAATCTATATAGCATTAAAACTTTTAATTATCGATATATATATATATATATATATATATATATATATATATATATATATATATATATATATATATATATTATATATATTGTTAATGGCTTCTCATTAATATTTTCCTAATTTATGTTCAGATTATATCGCAAGTATTAATGTGACAACGCGACTTAAGGTAATGACTACAGTTTCAGATATTCTTTGGCATGATTATATTTGATATGTTTTGAAAAAAATAGATAATTTTGATAATTACAGGATTGAGTGCGTGGAGAAAGTAATTATTACCTGAATTAAACTATAATTCCAATCTAATCATAAACATAAACATCACCCTGACAGTAAAATTAGAACGAACATTTACATTTATAAGACACAATAAATATCATTATGATGTTAATCATTATTAATTAAAAACGTTTAATTGAGTTGGTGATTTCGTAACAAAAATAGGTTTATGTGCACTCGATATATCAGTCATCTTTTTATAAAAGATTATTTAGGTGTTGAACAATGTAGAACTCTTCCCACGCTGATGAATGAAAACAATTCATATCCATAGAGAGGTGGAAACGAAATACTATTTGTAGATGGCATTCATCTTGTATAGTTGAAGAAATAATCAAACAAATCCAATGGTAAGTTCCAGTGATTGTGAACGTCGTAAAACATTAATTGTGTACTGCTATTAGAACTGTACTGTGAGCGTAATCCAGTTTATCGTTCAAATCCTATTAGACAGAGACAGTGAAATACATTATTTGAGCGGCTCTACATATGTCCGAAGGTTAACGCGAACCATACAGATTATTTAATTTAACTAAGCCTTTTACTATAATATTAAACATATGTACGGAACATATTATAGTATCACGTATTATTCAAATTATGGTTAGTAATCTGTTTTCTCTAACAAGATAACATTCGATCTTTCAAACGTTACTTCCGAGTTTAGAGCCAGTGGCGAATGTGTGAATAACATGGCTAATAATAATAATAATAATAATAATAATAATAATAATAATAATAATAATAATAATAATCACAGGCTTCTGGAGCCCAATAATCCGTTAAAATCACGAATGATACACAGATTATAACTTTTCTTTTCAATGAGGTTGTCCTGTCCTTCTAACTTTGACGGACTAGTGGTGTAACGCTTTGCATGTTTATCATTTAATCCGTAATCCGATATCCTGAATGTATCCACAAATAACCCGTGAGTTGAGAAAAAACAAACAAAGTGTTTTATGACTAATTATTTGTATCTGAAGATTAAACAAGTCATGTATTATAAAACACTGAAAGCAGTTCATTGTTTATTATCAATACCATTGAGGAACTAAAATTAACTAAAGCTTTCTAAACTTATGAGTAATGGCAACTGCGTGACCTAAACTTATTTATCAAGTAAAAGTATCAAATTAAACATTATGTGGTTAATTGGTGTGTTACTGATATTTTTTGGTTATTTCTTAGTGGTATAGCTATTAAGCTAAGTTACTGTAAAGTCATTGCAATATTCGTTATTTCACTTGTCCAATCTTCCTCGAAATTCAAACATATTTCACGGGAGTATAACAGGATATTGGCTTTAATAGCAAAATTAAGCACACATTGAACATTGTTGTCGGTTAAGAAGAGAAAGTACACAAAGGGCACTCAAATATCTACAAAAAAGAAATGCTCAGATTGAAAGAATAGCGATTTTGCATCTTAGGGAATTATGACATTTATATGTATATATATATATTAAAATATATATATATATATATATATATATATATATATATATATATATATATATATATATATATATCCTATATAACGTTGCATAACAACATAAAGCATTATTTCGGTAATTATGGATATATCCCTTAAAAAACTAGATATATTGATAATTACAACAACAAATTATGTATACAACTTATATATAGCATAACCCAAATTCATGTGACCAAGACCATGAAGATTTATGGATAACTAGAAAAACAAGTTATTTGTACAACTTAGAAATAGCATAACACATATTCATGCGACTAATTTGCAAGAAAATATGGCTGAATAAATTCGGTAAATATAGACTTTTACACAGCTATTAGCTGTATTTTAAAGAAACCATTAACTAAAAGTTTGGAATTGTACACAGGAGAGAAATACATTAAATTACAGCGATCTCTTGGGATATGATTGATTACTTTAAGTAATTACTAGATAACATACAGTGTTAGTAAACTTACCATGAATCCCTTAATCCCAGGATATTGTGTGTATTATCTAGCCAGACACGTAGAGAATAAGATGTTCCACAAATGATGTGGAAATCCATCATTTATTCTAACCGCTTGGAAACAATATTAAATTTTCTGTTGAGTGACAGGGAATAAAACATAATTTTCTAAGCGAGCAGTTATGTAATTTAGTTAAATTCTACCGCGTAGTTTTAGCTAAATTACATCAACAGATTTTAGAGAAGATGGAACCGTACGGAAATTGATACGATTTTATAAATATGTGTATCTATTTTGTTTTTAAAAGATTTTTTTAATTCCCGTGTTAAAATAATTATGGGTAGGCTATAACACAATAACAATTTGCTGTAGATTGGTACTAATGTGTAAATACCCTTCTGGATAAATATATTAACTAACTACATATTTCATGTATAAACCAGTGAATCGAATCAACGGTAACATAAAACGATGGCAATCAATCCTTCAAAAAATCGATCATTCTGTCTGAGTGTAAGGAATACGATTATGATAGCCATTTTTAACCAGTCGCTATTCATCTTATATATATATATATATATATATATATATATATATATATATATATATATATATATATATATGTATTATGTATGTGTGTGTGTGGTATGTGTGGTGTGTGTGTGTGTGTGTGTGTGTATGTGTGCGTGCGTGCGCGCGTGCGTGCGTGCGCGCGCGTGTCTGTATGAGTGTGTGTAGTAAAATCAACACTACACACAAAGAATAACTCAATAAACTCAAATCCTATTTCATATAGATGTTTAAATATTTAGATGTTATATTTATTAGATTTAGTATGTCTAGATTTGTATTATTCATAATGCTGCTGCTATTATCTATGACCGGAAGTAACATGTCATAATTTTCGACAAAACACGCAACTACAGATATAAATATGTCTTGCTCGATACTCTATGTATCATTCTGCTCTCGTGTTATTACGCTTATTGGCTGGTGTTAATAAATAGAAAACGTTCAAAGAAATAGAAACATGGGTAGCGGTAGAAACATAGGAAAGCAATCTAAGAATAAATAGAACGTAATGGCATTTCCAAACAAACAAAGCTCACTTATCTGTAACCTATTTATGCATTGGGGATTTGTAAAGGGAATATGTACATGGTTTTTTGGTTAAAAATAAATAGAAAGCTAATCACTTGAAAAATTACATATGCATCCTTAATTTTATTTAACATGATTAACATGATTAACATACACATAGGGAACTAACAGCATTGTTTTCTATATTAATAAGCAGACAAACTTGAAGAATGAACTTAAGGGTGAAGTATATGTATAATGTGACACTTCCCAATAAGTATTAAGATTTCTGCCGTTAGTCTAGATATAATTAAATAGCAGTTAGCAAGTTCATAATTTAGGTTTCCAATTATGAGCATTATTTGGTAACCTAATATTTATGTATTTTACCGTCTGCATTAACCCGCCAGCAAATATATTAAGGTATCCAGTATTTAGGAAGAGAACTAAATTTAAATTTAGCTTTATGCTTGACAAAGTGTCCATTGGTGGAAATAATTTAATCAGATCGCTCGGTTTCTGCTAAGAGTCAAAAATTCTGAAAGCACTTTCCTGAGTTAAATCATTTATTAAATTATATATGAGTCTAAATCTGGGCTAGGGTCGATTTCATTCGAAGGTGTACGTACATTTTCGGATAAGGATATCTGATGTGACGCGTCTGGACTGCTTAATGGGAATATTATACTTAATAATTTAGCAATTTTACACTTCCTTGGCATATACGATACGTTGGTGCAAGCACAGAATGACAAATAGTGTTAGAAACACATCTTGAAATCGTTACTTATTTATTGTGGCACTTAGACGTGCAGGGGTTAAATATTTAGCCCAGGATGTTGCACATCTGTTTTGATTTACAAATATAACCGAAAATCACGTTTATGGAGAATGACTTTTGTTGAAACTCTGAGTAATTTAGAGAGAAATTTTGAAATATTGCTCCATTAACTTAATCAACAAATTCGCTGATTTGGATCAATCAGAAACGACACCAATTCCAAAGCTAGAACAAAGATGACTCACTAGAAGAATGTATCATGCATATATTAGAAACAACATGTGATATTTAAAGTGCCTATTGGGTTATATGACATAATTGACTAGTTATATAGAAATTACACTTTGTCTCGCTAAATATTTGTAAATCCTGATTAAAATCAATGAAATCTACTAACCAATCTAATACATGATAAACGGGTTAGGACTATATTTTAAATAATGACGTCGTAATACAGATAACAGGCCATTTAATGATAGGCATATTTCACAAAATGTGTTATAAATGGTTTATATTTTAATCAGTTACTGAATCAAGCCATTATATACACCTTGTATAGCAGCAAGGCGGATAAATATAACAAGACTAGAAGGGTTAACCAAGTATAAATATTGTGAAAATATTGCAGGTTATACGAAACAAATGCTCGCTTTTGTTTCTTGATAAACCTTTCCTTTTTTTCTTTGAAAGAAATAGAGATAATTTAATTTTATGCGTATAACTATTTCTTATAGATAGCGTTGCTGTTGTTTTTAGAGTTGTTGTTGTGATTGTTGTTGCAGTTATTGTTAAACGTGTGTGTGCATGCGCGGGTATATGAACAGCTATGCGTCTGGATGAACTTATATATGTAAGTACATATGTTTGGTGTTGTGTGTGTATTTTCTATATGTGTGGTTGTGTATCCTTATGTCCAGTGTGTGCACGTCTTCGAGCTTGCGTGCCTGTGTGCTTTACCATACATATCCTCCTTATTTAACATGAAAGGCACCATTTATTTCGCCCATATACATACATAATCACACACTCAAATATATATATATAAATATATATATATATATATATATATATATATATATATATATATATATATAATTTATATATGTATTTCTTTGCACTTTCTCATTATGTTTGTCTTTCACAAGTATTTAATTTAATATTGAAGCTTGCATTTAATTCAGGGGAACACAGTCACTGTAACACCACAGGAAATTATAGCTCTTTCCCACATGTAAACCGTATTTCACAAGATACTTCAGCTATTACAAATACGATGACTAAGTTCATTAGCAAAATATCGTAATATAATTACATATTACGTCTTATGCATTTTCCTTTAATGCGTAAATAAATGTATCCGTTGAATTATTTCGGACATGAACGAAAGCCTGTGTAAAATATTGATATACATGTTCATTGAGACAATAATGGTGCTTGATTTATATAGCAACTCATCGAAATGTGTTGTTCTGGAGTACATTTACCCTAACTGAGATCCGGCACACACATTGACTCCCAGTAGAGCATACAATGCCCGATACCACTATAGGCGCATAGTATCACTCAGAAGCTGTCAGGTTCTCACTTCTCGGTGACTGAAACAGCTGCTATATAACAGTATTACACGTCCGGAGCTTCGAACGCATGGCCCAGTGATTATGATTCCTATTCTTTAGCTACCTCCCCCCAGCACAGCTCGACATGTTGATACCCGGGTAAAATAAGCGGAAAATAAATCTATAAATGTTAACCTAACTATATTCCAATATCCATTTTAATACGGCAATATACTTTAGTTAGTATATTGAGACACATAAATGCATGTATATCTCTATAACACACAGCATGACAGATATAATGCCAACTCATGAAATACTAAATTAACAAAACAAACTTTAGTAATTTATTTCGTATATACTCAACCCCGGTTTCAATACAAACTCGAGAAGTTCTATACATAAATATTGATAAAACACATATTAATGTTTTATCCAAACTACTATATACCGTGATATATACACTTTTTAATTGGAGTACTAAACAATAATAGCTGTATTTGGACAGCAAGTTTCGTAAACTACATAACTATAATTCATATTTAGTAGATTAGCATTTGGTAAAATTGATGAAGTTCGATATTGCAGAATAAAAAGAAAACATTTCCACAGAATAAATATATATTGTATTAATGAGACGACTTATTATTTGTACATGTAAATGTATATATATATATATATATATATATATATATATATATATATATATATATATATATATATATATATATGACATTAATCTAAAAATAAAATGTTCCATACCTCCACATATTGATAGATGTATGCGTATACCTAAGCATGTGTCTGGTCAACTCATCAGACTGTGGGAACCAGCTAATTCCCTTTTCGTACGCGACAAATGTGTCACGCCCACAGGAAAGCGGCTACATGCAGGCTACGTACAAAAAGACGGAAGCACGTAAAAAACATACCATTTGATACCACAGCTCGCAACAAACAACACGTGCGTGTGGTTCAATGGTGACAGTTTACATTCAACAGTAATTTTCTGTGGTCCAAAAGAAACCTGTATATAAAACTTTCGACACCTCAGATGTTGACCTTAGCTTTATTCTGGGTTCGAATAACTGAATAAATCCCACCTATATGAACCATGTATCAATACACGTCCGACTAGTCTGGCGTCGAGGTTATTCTCTAACCCAAGTGAAAATTTAAGGCTTTTGTATAGCCTCAGCGTGTTAACAAACATTACAGTTTGTTCATAACAAAGAGAATGTACCTTAACTCAGTATGGACTAACTGAAGCAGGCTATGTACAAAAGGCGTGTGTGTGTGTACATGCAGGCTACGTACAAAACGTGTGTGTGTATGTGTGTGTTGTCGTTGTTGTAGTTGTTGTTGTCGTCGTCGTTCATTCTTTAAGTAGTCAAAACAACGCACAAAAGAATAACATATTAAGAAGTTCAATATATTTGATATAGATTTAAATACACGTATTGTAATATTTGTATTATATTTAGGATGTTTAGATTTGTATTATTCATCATTATGTTTTATAATCTATGACCGATATTAACATGTCGTATTGTTCATCAAGTTACAAGCCTACAGTTTTTTTTTGTCGATATTATATATATCATTCGGCAGTCATGTTATTATAACTTACGCTTCTTGTTTGATATCAATAAGTGGTGAGCCTCCAGTGAAATGGAATACAAATTTGTGCAAAGAAATTATACCTGTTTTCTTTTCTCTAGAAAGCTAACTTATGTGTAATCTATTTATGTGCAGATATATTAGTAAAATTAATATTTGTTCACAAAGCGGTTGAATGCTTATTACTTGAACACAAGTATGTTTCCTTTAGTTTCTTTAACATGCTTAACAGGCTTATGTGGAGCTAATATCCCTGTTTTGTATATTAAGAAGTAGACAAACTGGAAATACCTACTTAAGAGCGAAGCAGGGTCTGTGTAATGTGACAATTTCCAGTAAGCCTTAATATTTATCCTGTTAGTCTAGATATAATTAACTCGTAATTAGCAAATTCGTAATTTAGGCTTCCATTTATAAACATTATTTGATAATGTAATATTTATGTATTTTATTGTCTGCATTAACCCGCCAGCAAAATATTTAAGGTATCCAATGATTTATGAAGATAAATAATTTTAAATTTAACTCTTTGCTTAATAAAGTGTCCATTAGTGGAACTAATTAAATTATACCCCCCCCCCCTGTTTCTGCCAAGAGTCCGAAAGTTTGAAATCACTTTCCCGAGTTAAATCATTTATTAAATTATATATGAGTCTAAATTCGGGTTAGCGTCCATTTCATTCGAAGGTGTACTCGTATTGGCCTTTTCACCTTTGTTGCTTGCTGCGTCTACTTGGGTCATTGTAGGTTTTAGTCGTGCTGCGAACCACATTATAATGACTCGCGTTGGCAGTTGTGTGATTTGATTATTATATTTTGGACACAAATTATGGTATGTATATTTGATATATTATATATTTTACAGATTGACAGTTATAGGTCTCAATTCCCCTATTTCTGTGGCCATAAGTCAATATGTGTAGAAGTTTATGAGAGTGTAAATGTGCGTTTTTATTTGACCACTCAATCAGTGACCGTAAAAGTCTAATAGAATAAATGGTTTAATAAAATAATTTAGTTTTCAACCGTATTGATATGGCCAATCTAGCATATGGCTTGAAGGCAGTTAACTACCAATGTTATGATCACTTTGTGTGATAAATGCGTTTTCAGTGTAGAATTCAAATTGGCTTTAAGTATTTCCTTATAATATTAATTCATTTATTTTAATTATTCATTTTCTTATATTTGAGTTAATCCTCAATTTGTTCCTGTAATTTGGTTTCTAGTGATTTTGAAAATAAACGAGGTATTAGCATTGTGTATACTGAATGATTAGAACACAACTCCAACAATACTTATATTTTCGGATACACGAATATGTTGTGACGCGACTGGATTGCTTAATGGGAATATTATACTTAATGGTTTAGCAACACACCTTGAAATAGTAGCCTTTTTGTGGCACATAGAAATTCAGGTGTTAAATATTTAGCCCATTATATTGCACATATGTTTGTATTTACAAATATAACCACATATCACGGTTATGGAGAATGACTTCTGATGAATGTCTATTTAATTTAGTAACATTGCTCCATTAACTTAATCATTGATCTAAAACAATTAAGAAACACACAAATTCCAACGCACAACGCTGACTCACTAGGAGAATGTATCATACATATGTTAGAAACAGTGTGTGACATTTAAATTGTCTCTTGGGTTACATGCCATAATTGGCTAGTTATATAGACATTAACCTTTGTCATACTGAATATTTGTAAATCCTGATGGAAATCAAAACATTCTACCTACCCCTTTCCTGTATATACACTAATGGCATTTTTTAATCGGAGACGAATAGAACACTCAGACTCAAACCTGCTTCAATCCAGCATATATATCAACTCACGAGTGAGCATATAATGCGGGTGGTCATAGACGCATTATATTATCAGGCGCATAGCCATTACGTCACGGCAGTTTCTCACTTCTAACTGAGTGAACCAACCGCAATATGACAGTATTTTATCTCTAAAGCCCTGAATCCGCAGCATTCGGTTATAAGTCCTGTCGGGGTAAAAAAGAGCGAAACAAATTGATAAGCTAATTATATTCCAATATTCAAGTTTCATAGACTACATAATTATAATTCACATTCAATAACCTAGCATTACCTGCTGAAACGGTTGAAGTTAGATATTGCAGAATTACAAAAATATGCAAATTACATCAGAATGAATATTTATCGCATGAAGCGTATGGCTTATTACTTGATATCCATTTCTTTAGAAGTGTTTCATCATTGACTTTTTAAAATATCTAAAATGTACTTGTATAGTCATACATTGCTTCCATGTCTAGTTATTTAAACAAAATATAATATAAATGAATTTAATATTTTAAATCAAGCTTTAATATATATATATATATATATATATATATATGTTGGCCTGGGTGCATTTCTCTGCTTATTTGCTTACCTGTTTACTTACTTCCATGAGTATGTGTTGGTGTGTGTTTAAGTATAGTATCTCGTACACGCGTATATATGTATTTGTACTTGGAGGGTTCGAAATAAGTGATACGACGTTAACCCCGGGCTAATATAAATATTTATAGGCTATTAGAATATATGTGTTATTATTTGGGGAGGGGCATATTTTTGGATAATATTGCGATAAATTGAAGAAGCATCTATATTGTAACATGCAGTTAATAGTCGCGATTGATTTCGATGTCACGCCGGCACATAGAATTTTCCCGGGAATCCATGTATGAAATGCTGTTTACGTACTTCAGTCAAATGATGAAGGGTGTTATTGAGCAACTAGGGGGTCCATTCTTTAAATGTCCACTATTCATCCAATGTCTTATGCTTGTGCATCGCAATAAGTCTTACACATATTACCATAATTGATTGAGACTGCTGCATTATTATTAAACTGTCAGGATTTTGTGACATTCTTGTGACTGAAATTGGATAACTTTGCAATTTATTAATACAAAATTTATAACTGTGTGTTAAAAACATTGAAATATCGATTAAAAGTTTCCGGGGGAAACGCATGCCCCGTTTCCCTTACCATACCCTCACTTCCCTCACCTACGCGGTGCTTGCTGCGCACTCTCACTAACTTTCGGGCTAATCAAACTTCACAAGGGCTAATAGATTTCACAGTCCATTAGAGCTGTGGGACATAGTCTGGAAAGTCTCAGTTTATATCAACAGCTTGCATAATTCCTCATATGGAGAACTAAAATTCGATAATGAATAACAATCGAAGTACAAATTAATAAACAAAATATGTTTTTGCAGGATGATTTCATAAATATACAATACTATTTGCTTAAATTAAACATAAATAAAATCGGTATACAATGGTATAGTTTGATATGTGACGTATATCATAATAGTGTTACTATTGTTGTTAAATTAGGATTTGATATAAACATGTAAAACAATGCCACAACTGAATACCAGCATGGGAATGGTAACACATTTCATAATGAGCTTTATTAATGTTAACTTTAGGTTAGCATACTACAAAAGGTTTGGCCATTAAAACAAGACATCACATGGGAATATTGCCTTCACATGTTATTATTATTCACTATTAATTATTTAAAAACAGAATTGTACTGGAAATGGATAAATGTTATCTGACTTTAAATAGTAAAAATAGTATCACATGCTCTTTTGGAAGAAAACAGGAAACGGATGGACCAGTTTGTCATCATTTGTTAAATATTATCACTTACTACTATAAACATGAATTAGGTGGGAGAATCTTCTGTAATTTAGGTAACTATTATTGGTTCATCGTTGCTCATCTATTTATAGTTAAGGCTAATTTTGTATACGCCTTTTATGACAATCACGTGGGATATTTTGTGTACTAAAAGTAATGATAATAAATTGTGAAGACGGTGCGATAGACATGCTCTTTTAATAGGAAACAATACTATATTCATAAATTGATGTTAATAAGCTTCACAATTGTTGCCTAAATTAGCCAATATAAAAATAATCAACTGCTAGAAAGACCTTTTTGCGGCAGTATAATGTTATGCGTTTCAAGCATCATGTATATGAATTAACAGTTATACTTAATAACATTCAGATCTATTGTTTACAAATATGCAAAATATGTTAGAATTCCGTTCCAGGAGTTGAATATTCAGAAGAAAGTAATAAGTAATAATACGCATAAAAGAAAATCACTTCTTAGAATTACATTATAATTCACAAGTTTCTTATTTTCATATAACTATTGTAGATGAATGAACATTAGCCATTTGAAATTAGTATTAATGCAACATGGCAACATGCAATTAACTTGCTTTCTTCTCCAAAAAGAAAATTATGAGTCGAAAAAATTAGCTAATTTAGTATTAAAGTTATTACTTTACCTACATGAATAGAATTTGTCGATGGAAGGTATTATTATACTAGCATTAAAGTCGTATAAAGAAGTTTTACTTTATTATCTCTATATTGCCTATGGATTTTAGTTGCAATAAACTCTATAATATTACACACACACACACAATTTATGTATAATATATATATATATTTTATATATATATATATATATATATATATATATATATATATATAACTTAAATAACTTCTAGATAAAGCATTTAATGGGTTATTATTATACATACATATTTTATTTTGTTTAGAATTAAATTAGTTTAGAGAGATCAGCAAAGATAACATTGAAGCAGCCATTATGGCATCCACATCTAATCAGGTAGAAAAGGAATATATACCCCAAACCTGTGGTTTATACAAATCAATATTAAAGATTTTAATCTAGCTAACGTTCATATTCTACCGATACAATTAAATCAACTGTATACAACATAGGTCGTAACTGCCAGTTAAAATAATCCTATCATTTCATATGACTCCTCTCGGGGGACTTCTGATCGCCAATATTCTGAAAGTTGCCTTTCAAGCCGCATCATAAACTGAATTTATGATGAGGCTATACACAGATATACCTGTAATACTGTATATAATGTGAAAATAGCAGTGTTTCAAATTAGTGAACTGTGATTTGGCTGAGTAAATGAATATATTTACTATAGCGACTCTTTGGTTGGATTTTCCACTTTCTTTAATTACATTACTTTCTGATTATGCTTCTCGTCACACAGGTATCTCAGACCTCATTTAGATTGAGAGATAAATAATTATACTAATGCACTCATTATTTATACCGCCTATATATACAAAACAAAGAGACGGAGATATATATACCCATAATAAGTTACAAATACATAGAGATAAATCGGCATAGATAGTTAGACATAGACAACTGAAACTATCATATCAGATGGAGGAACAAACAGTCCCTTCACAACTTACCAACATACAATAACAGCAAGCTCTTCTAATGATCTCTTCAACAGCTGGTTAGTCATCTGAATCAGACCTCGGATTTATCTTCCTTTGATACTTGAATGCCTTTTATTATGCCTCAGCAGTCATTCTATCGACCAGGATTAAGTATCCTGGGAATATTAGTGTCAAATTCGGATTAAATCTGTCTCACGCACTTTCTGTTACTAAGTTGTTAGTATCACAGAGTGAATGGACTCCTGATGTTTAACCTTTCATCCTCAGGCACTGACCTTAGAACATAACTTGAGTAAGATATTGGTAATGAGGCACATCATAATTGCACTCAACAGATTTGGATCTGATATCGTTGCTATAAAGACATCGATTTTCCTTTATCTATCATTAATTAACACTAATGCTTCACAAATAAAGAAATGCGATACAGTGGCAGCCAGATCAAGGAATTACACAACCGTTGTTAGTTTGTTTCATTGATTTGTTTATGTAGTTGCTTGTCTATCTATGTGTATGAGTAAATATGTGTGTTTTGTATTTGATCGGGTGTGCGTGTGTTTGTATGGGTGCATGTGTGTGTGTGTGTGTGCTAGTAAGTGTGTGGGTGTGTGTTTGTGTGTGAGAGAGGCAACAGGCATCAACGTTTCTAAATATCCTTTGAGACATACCTCCCTAAATATAAATACAACTATACATACATCAATCTTAATATAAAATGTTCCACAACTCAACATATCGATGCATATATGGGTATACCTAAGCATGTGTCTGGGCTACTCATCAGCCTGTCGGATCCAGCTAATTCGCTTTTCGTTCGCGACAAATATGTTACGCCCACAGGAACACGGCTACATGCTGGTTACATACAAAAGCGGAAGCACGTAAAACATACCATACAACATGTGAGTGTGGTTCAATGGCGGCTTACTACATACATATGATAACTATTTTTGACACCACAGTTTACATTAAGCACTAATTTTCTCTGGTCCAAAAGCAACCTGTACGTAAAACATTTCGACACCTCAGATGCTGACCTTAGCTTTATTCTAGGTTCGAATAACTAAAGAAATCCAATCTATATGAACCGTATGGATACACGTCAAACTAGTCTGACGTCGCAAAATCTTCTCTAACCTGAGTGAAAAGTTAAGCATTTTATATGCCCCTGCGTGTTAATAAACATTGCAGTTTGTTGACCACGTGAGACGATGTACATCAACTCCGAATGGAATCAGTGAAGCGATTTAGTTAAAATAAAACCAAAGTAGCAGTACTGCACAATGTGGATTATTATTTAACTAGAACAAAATATCGTCTCAAACCTGAGTAAATACTATGATTTACTCGAACCTAACAGCTAATCATCATACGTTTACGTTCATCACTAAGTGATCGTTTAATCACGCCTGATTTAGCATCCCTAAGTATATGAGGTTAAGTGTGGTGGGATCTAAATTAAAGCGCTTATCCACTTGATCTATTGGAACCATGATCGAAAATAGCGGATTTCTGGCAGATCTTCGATACTGCGAATGCCACGTCGGGATTATAATAGCGTTGCATTCAATCGTTTTCCTATATCAGTGTAACCTAATTACTCATAATGTGGGGAAATTTATGTCCGCAGCTTAATACTTATGGAGATGTTTAGATTTGTATTATTCACGATTATTTTATATATATATATATATATATATATATATATATATATATATATATATATATATATATATATATATATATATATATATATATATGATATTAAAAGGAATGTCGTTATGTGATTTTGTTTAAAACAGATTGAATGCTAATTAAGAGAAGGCTAACCTGTATTTTTTATTTTTTACATGATTAGCAGGTTCACAGGGAACTAACATCATTGTTTTGTCCGTTAAGAATTATACAAACTGCAGTCACAAACTTAAGAGAGAAGCATCTTGTGTGTAATGTGACACTACCCAGTAAGCCTTACAATGTATTTTGTTAGTCTAGATATAATTATCTCGCCATTAGCAAATTCGTAATTTAGGTTTCCAATTATAAACATTATTTTTAATGTAATATTTATATATTTTACTGTCTTCAATAACCCGCTATCAAAACCATTAAGGCATCGAGGATTTATGAAGAGAAATAATTTTACATTTAATTTGAAGCTTAACACATTATTCATTAGTAGAAATAATTAAATCAGATCACTCGGTTTCTGTGTATAATCCACCCTTCTGAAAGCACTCATATATTAAATTATATATGAGTCTAAACCTGAATTAGGGTCATTATATAATAGTATGTTGCTATAATGTATGTGAGGATATAAAATGTCATGGTTTTCGACTAGTCACAGAACTGCAGTACTATTTCTTTGTCGATACTATATGTATCATTCTTTACTGATTTTAATAAATGGTGAACATTCAGGGAAATATAAATTGTGATTCATGCAAAGGCATTATTTATCCGGTTAGTATAGGTATAATTAAATAGCAATTAGCAAATTCATAATTTAGGTTACCACTTATAAACATTATTTGGTTATGTAATATTTATGTGGGTTTTGCTTTCGATAACTCGCTAGCAAAAACACTATGTTATGCAGTATTAGTGTTAATTACTAAATCACACCGCTCAGTGTCTGCTCTGAATCCAAATTTCTGAAAGCAGATTCCTGAGTTAAATCATTTGTTAAATTTTATATGACTCTAAATCTGGATTATGATTGATATCAGTCGAATGTTTAAATAATTATAATTTTTACACTTCCTTGGTATACACTATATATTTGTGCAAGCATAGAATGACAAATAGTGTAAGCGGAACCCCATGCAATATGTACATTTTGGCGCCTAGAAATTCAGGTGTTACATATTTAACCAATGATGTTGCATGTCTGTTAGGATTGGCAAACAGAGACAGTATTAACGTAATGGATAACTCCATCTTATGAATGTAAATAATTATGGGGCGAATTTCGTAATATTGCTTCATTGGCTTAATCAACAATATGAATGATTTTCATCGATGTGAAATGGATTCAATTCCATTGAAGCACAACGTTGTGTCAATAGAAGAATGTAACATATATATGTTGGAAGCAGCAAGGGATATTTAAAGTGTCATTTGGGTTGCATATCCTAACAGGCTTGTTATATGGAAATTAACTTTTGTCTCACTCAATATGTGTCAACCTGATGAAACCTAATTAGTCCCTTTTCCAATGTATACGCTAATGCCATTTCACAATGGGAAACGAATGGAGCTTTCCAAATAAATGCTGAGACATGCTTATTTTCTAAGTTTGTTCCAACGTCTAAATATTATCATTATCCATACATTTTAGGAAAGGTTGTATCTAATGCAAGCTAAAGGGTTTTGCTAATAACATAAACAGTTACGCTGTGATGAACGGAACAGCAAATTAATGATGGTCATGATGATCATGGTGATGACGATGATAATGATGAGGATGATTGTTGTGTTACTGCCTTATTTGTACACACTGTAGGATAAAAGGGCCGAGCTACCTCCCAGGGTAATGAAGCGATGTCAACAATCCTTTAGATATGGCCATGTCGAGATTCAAACTTAGAATGTGTCTGTGATTACCAGCTAGACCACGGAACAAGTCATTGAAAGATAACTATTTAATAGGTAGATAATGTATCAGCAACTGAATGAAGTCATTATATGTCCTATATATCCCCAAAGTTTTAACCTGTCCCACACGCTAATGTGGATAATGGTATAGTCATACATTAATATCGTATTATCTGCATTTCATAATTCATATTCCCTTTATATGGCGCCTTGCCTGGCAGGCAATCACATAGATAAATAAAGGAAGACAAAAGGGTTAACCAAGAATACAAATTGTGAAAATATTGCAGAAATACAAAATCAATCTCTCCTTTTGTCTCCTTATATGATTTTCCTATTTAAATCGAGTTATTATTTTATGTCTACACTTGTTTTCATGCTAATGGTGCTGCTTTTGCGTGTATGTATTCGTGCTGTAATATAAACAACTGGGCATTTTGGTGAACTTATGTGTGTAATTACACTAACGTGTTATGTGTATGTGTGTAATTATAACATGTGTATTTATATATATATATATATATATATATATATATATATATAAATATATATATATATATATATTTATATGTATGTGTGTGTGTGGGGGGGTATGTATGTGGGCTTATCGTGCTTACAGTATGATTTAAAATACAAATAATCTGCTATATTTAACTTCATTTCTCTCACACAAATACACACAAACACATACACAAACAAACATTTATACAATAAAATATAGCTATGCAGACACACAAACACACCCCATATACTTATATATATATATATATTATATATATATATATATATATATATATATATATATATATATATATATATATATATATATATATATATATTAAATTAATTACTATTATGAACTATCTGATTGGGATGTTAACATATTGGTATTTTACAAGTTTTCATTTAATATTGAAGCTTGTATTTAATTCAGTAAACATTCCCACTACAACACCGTGGGAAATTAGAGCTCTTTCTCAAATGAATACCGTATTACACTTGAGACATCAGCTAATAGATATACGATGGCTAAGTTAATTACCATGACAAGGTAATATTGTTAGACTTTTTCTTTTAAAGTGTAAAACATTTATATAAATCTAGAATTGCGTCGAATGTTTTCCGCGATGAACGTAAGCCACCTTAAAATATATTGTTCATGAAGACAATAATGGTGATTGATTTATATAGCACCACATTGAGATGGGTTGTATTGGAGAACATTTGCATTATTATTTTGTCTGACTGAGACCTGTTTCAATTCAGCACACACATTAACTCACAGTGAAGCATACAACGCACGATGCCAATATAAGCGCATAGTAATACTCAGAAGCATAGCCATTATGCCCTGTCAGGTTCTCATTTCTGGCTGAGGGAACCTGCCGCTACATAACAGTATTGCATGTCAGGAACCTCGAACCCGCGACCCATTAGTGATGATTCATACGCTTTAGCTATCTGCGCCATCCAAGCGCGACATGATGATACAGGGGTCAAATAAGTGGGAAGTAAATCGATAGATGCTAGCCTAACCAATATTCATTTTAATATGGCAATATACTTTAGTTAGTATATTGAGACACAAAGGAATGCATGTATATATGTATATCACATAAAATCACTGCCGTAAATGCAACTCAGACAACACCAAATTAGCAAAACAAAACCTTCGTACTTATTTCACCTCGTATTTATGTTTGATCCAAAGAGTTGAATACAGCATTAGATAAACCTCTTTATTGAAGTAAAATAAAGACACGAAGAGACACTTTTTATTAGCTATTAGTCTGTGCACGTGAGTTATTGTTAAATCAATAATAATAGCTGCATTTGGACAGCATATTTGTAAGCTACATACTTTTATTGTATGAATCATACGACTTATTACGTGTTATCCATTTCTTTAAAAATCATTGTTTATGAGATACACGAACCAACAATATTAGCCACTACCTGCCCGAGTATACTTTGCTTTCCATCTAATCAGTCTCGAAAGCTACGCACATACACACACGCCCACACACACACACACATACACGTGTTTGTTGTGTGTGTTTGTCTGTTTGTGTTACACATGTCTCAGCAAGAAAAGTCGCCACTCTGGATTCAGTCCCCTGAAGAAACGTCCAGAGTTTGAATTCACGGTTCGAGATTCTCTGTGCCTGTGCCTTATTATACACAGCTAAAACACGCATACCACACACATACACGTGTTTGTTGTGTGTGTTTGTCTGTTTGTGTGTATCCGGGTGTGTGTCAGTGGCCATGTCTGGGTATATATGTGTTGGCGTGAGTTTTGTTACCTCTCTCTCTCTCTCTCTCTCTCTCTCTCCCTTTTACTATATATATATATATATATATATATATATATATATATATATATATATATATATATTGACAAAACTTCAATAGCGTCAATATTCTCGAAAATAATCAAACTCTGTGGCGCACCTAGTACATGGGTTGGGCACACGCATTGTCCAGGTACGATACAAAGTTCATCAACAATGATCAGATGACGAGGACACTTAGGAAGGATAAGCGAGTCTGAAAATGTGAGGTTTTAAATGGCGACGGAAATAAACTTTGCTATTTGATGACATAACATGTTCAGAGTATGAATTCCAAAGAGTAGGGACAGCGACAGCAACTGAAAAAAGCATGGAAAGGGTGCTAAAGAAAGTATGGAAAATTTACTTCAATGAAAATGTATATAGGGTAAACAATAATGGTCCAAGAACAAAACTTTGGGGAACACCGTAAAACTAAGGCACTGCCTTTGAAAAACATGTTCTTATTTTCATTGAAATATATTTAATAAGAATGAGCGGATCCAGATAAGTATTGTGCCTGATATGCCATGCTAATCAGATAGGCGAGCTAGATGTACAGAAGAATCCATGGCGTCAAAAGCTGCAGATAAATCTAAAAGAGTTAGTTCAGTGATCTTTCCTGTGTCCATGTTTAGCGCTGTCTCATTATGAACTTTTAGTAGAGCGGTTTCTGTAAAGTGAAATTGTTTGTAAGCAGACTGAAAAAAAAATAGACAAGTGATTATAGTGGATACACCTTTTAATAAAATATTTGATAGGAATTATAGATTAGAAACAGGTCTATATCAATTTAAGGCATTCACTGGTAAAGATCATTTCTTAGGTAGAGGAATTACATGTGCATGTTTAAAATGAGAAGGCATAACTCCGGAGCTTAGTAATTGGAACAGTTAATGTGTGAAAACAAGATTTTAGCAGAAATGTAGGGATAGCATCAAGTTCAAAGCACTTATTCGGGGATGATAAAATCAGTTTAGAAACTTCAGTAAGTTTGGCTGGTTTAATGCCTAGGCAAGGGTGATGTACAACTGGAAAGTCAATATTACAACTAAAAGCTGAAACTGGGAAGGAATCATTAATTTGGGTGATCTTATCCTTGAAATATTAGGAAAAAGTGAATTAGTTGATTCGTTAACGGACAGGGAAACATAAGCTTATCTAGGGAGAGTCCTATTTATACAGTTCCAGAATTGACGAGGATTGTCAGAGTTGGTGGAGATCAAATTCCTATAAAAGTCAGATTTAGCTTTATTCTTGAGTCTATTTCAGAATTGGCACTGTTTAATATATCTAAACCTGTTGTGTGTGTGAGTTCCTCTATATGCGTTTTAAATATCGGCGACCCACTTTGCCATTGATAATTTCAGGGGACATCTATGATGCAGGTAGTTTGATTTTTAAGGCTTTTGATCTGACAGGTACGGTTTTGTCAGGTAAGGTTTTAAGTGAAGAAAAGCTATACGATTGTGGAGAATAACAAAACTGACAGTACATCACCAGATGTTTAAGGACGAATGTCGTAATGTCATTGCTCTACTTATCAAAGCAAAGAAGGAACACTACTCCAACAATATAGTAGAGTGCTGTACTGAATCAAATCAGTTGTTCAAGTTAGCCAAACACTTAATGAGACACAAAAGTGAGGTCATATAACCTAGGTGTTCATCAGATAGGGATTTGGCTAACAGATTTGGTGATCTTTTCATAAATAAAATCACTACAATCAGAGATAACATCAGTGTTCTGAGCAATACTACAAATGAGAACATTGTGATGACTGCTGATATCAAATTTGAACATCTACTCCCATTGATCACTGCTATAATCAACGGTTGTCTGACTGAGTTCAAAGTTCATCTCAGCTTCAAAAAGGCCACTAAACAAAGAGATTTTAAAGAACTACCGACCTGTTTCTAACTGCCCTGTTTGTCGAAATTCCTAGAGAAAGTTATGGTTAAACGTCTCGAGCAGTATCGCAATGCTCACCATGATAATCTCCAATCCGCTTATCGATGCTATCACTCCACAGAGACGACTCTACATAGGGTCCATCATGATATTAACATGCCTCTCGACAACAAGTGTACGGCAGTGTTAGTATTACTGGATTTATCCGTCGCATTCGACGTCATCGATCATGGGATTTGTAATGATGCTCTCAACTAGATTCAGTCCTATCTTAGTAACATAACCAAGTGAGTGGCTGTCGGATCATGTACATCTACTGACAAACATCTGAATTTCGGTGTACCACAGGGTTCAGTCCTTGAACCACGCAAGTACTGTGTATGCCCCAAACCGATTGGTGAAATAAGTCGTCGACACAACCTACTATACCATTGTTACGCAGATGACACTCGGGTATACATGGTAATTCGGCTTTCTAACTCTTGGGATAACCTTGCTACCAAAATGGAAGCTTGTCTGGCAGACATTGGCTAATGCTGAAACTAAACCAGGATAACACTGAACTGATTGTTTTCTCCTCAAAGCACCAAGCTAAGAAAAATCAGTATTTCCATCTAACAGTTGGTGATAGGGTTGTTAATGTTGTACAGTATGTGAGGAACCTAGGGGTGTACGTGGATATATCACTTACCATGGACAAACAGGTCAATGCTGTTTCCAGGCCCTGCTATTACCAGATACGCAACATTTGCTGCATCCGCTAGTTCGTAATAACAGATGCCTGCAAAACGCTAGTCAACCCATTGGTTACATCCCGCCTTGATTATAGCAATGCCCTTCTATATGGTATCACAACATTGTGAACAGCTCGTCTACAAGGAGTACAGAACAGTGCTGCTGCTCGTCTAATTACCCGCACTCGGAAGAGGGAACACATCACTTCAGTGTTGAAATCTCTACATTGGTTACCGGCGGTGTACAGACCTCTGTACAAGCGCCTCAAGACAAGACACGTACAGCAACCTATGGAAATCGCTGTTTCAGCTAGTCAGCTGCCTCCCCGTGGAACAATTTACTAATGATAACTAAGCAGTTCAAGTCCCTGAACTTGTTCAAGAAGAATGTTAAGAAGCATTTATTTGACATTGCATATTCATAGCCATGTTACCATTGTTTTAAAGTCTAAATCGAAAATTGTTTTATAATATTTTAAAGTCTATGCTTGGTTCATGTTTAACTGCTTCTTTTATATGTAAAGCGTTTTAGGGTAATTGTAGTCCAATTATATAGAGTGCTATATAACGTGTTGTATAATAATAATAATAATAATAATAATAATAATAATAATAATAATAATAATAATAATAATAATAATTGTAGTGTGGTATTGTTCACATTATTGTGATAAATCAGCTTTAGGGTTGGTGATAAGTTAAGATGTTACTATGTCATCATTAAATACGAGAATGTCAATGTCATGAGTGTACCTATAAAGAATATTACACTTAGAGTCAACTGGATTATAATTAAATTGTATTTCTTCTATGGCAGTGAAATGATCTGATAAAACATCTATGGTAGTTCGTGTGTGGATACAATCCGTTTTAGACCGGGTTATGAGGAGATCAAGCCAGTGGCCATGAATGTGTGTGGAGAAAGAAACGTGTTGTTTTAAGTCAAAACTTGCTAAGATCTCACTAAGTTTTCTATTAAATTATGAAAGTCAACAAAGAACGATGAGGTTATTCTAGAAGGCCGATAGGGACATATGATGTAACCAGTAAATGAACAGCTTAACATTTCAATGCAGTCAGCCTCGAAACTAGAATAGATCTATACAGAATGGGACTTTACTTTAAATGTATTGGATACCAGAAAGCCAACACCACCTCCACGATCAGGCTGACCTGGTTGGTGGTAAAAGGGGGGAGATATCAGAAATAGACGAGGTTGTGTCATGAGGACTAAACCAAGTCTAAGTGAGACCGAGAATATCCTATTTCTTAAATATTACGAAGGCTGTGATACTGGCTGATTAAATATGGACGGACCTAACTTTGCTGGTAGCCAAGCGGATATTTAGCAGTGTAGGAGGACCTGGATTCATATGAATGTCACCTACTACTAGTAGTATACAAATAGTAAGAAAACTATTGCAAGATTTAGTTAAATATAAAAGATTTTGAGGAAGTGAGATTGTTATCGCGCTGTCGGAACTATTAGAAAGTTTCTCAGATGGGATCACACATATAATAGACTGAGATATAGTTTTTATAAGTGATGAGTTTGACATCAACATAGGGTAACGGTACATTTATGTGTGTATTGATAACAGATTTGTATGAAATGTGGAAAAAAGTGATAACATATTGGGAAGTAAATCTCCTATGAAGGTAAGAGGGGAAATATGCCATGGTTTAGTGTGAAAGCAACTAGAACCCTGCTGGAAACAGAAAACCAACTAGTAACACAACTAGAAGAACAAACGTGAAAAATAATCGTGAAAAACAACTCGAAGAACAAACAGCTAGAACAGTTCTAGCTGTTGCTTTCGTAGTTATGAGTTACTTGAAAAGACAGCAATTGAATCTAGAGTTTACTGGCGACATTAGCAAGATGTAAACAAACTTAAATATTATATTTTATGTGGAGCAGGGAAAAGACAGGAAACAGTTTGGTAGAAGTAAGGACGACTATGAACTATTTTTTGAATATATATATATATATATATATATATATATATATATATATATATATATATATATATATATATATATATATTTGGTCGTTCACTTTCAAATACAATTACAATGTATCTCTATATTCAAAGAATGCTTCAAAATATAACGCATGACTCTGTTTTTGCGGATATAATTGGGTGGATATTGTAAAGAAACATATAATTCAAAGTAAATTTAATATTACAAATCAATCTTTATATTTAAGTCGGCCTGGGTGTATTTCGTTATTCCCTGCTCGTATGGATGCAGGCTTGTATATATATATATATATATATATATATATATATATATTGTGTGTGTGTGTGTGTGTGTGTGTGTGTGTGTGTGTGTGTGTGTGTGTGTGTGTGTGTGTGTGTGTGTGTGTGTGTGTGTGTGTGTGTGTGTGTGTGTGTGTGTGTAGGCATAACACTTCGTACAAATCCAAAAACGTACTTGCGTAATTTCTCAAATTTTGAAATAAAGTTGACAAGTAACGGACGCAAATATTAATGAGCAAAATAAATGTTTTAGGGTGGGAGATTTCATAAATATATACTTTCAAATTAAGCATAATTAAAATTCATAAAATGATTGCATGTTCTGATATATTACATATTCCATATTATTGTTACTGCTGTTGCTAAGCTAAGATTAGAGGTAAATAAGTAAAGAACGTCACAACTGAGTAACTTATAGGAAATGCTGACAAGTTTCATAGTCAATTTATTATTGTTACAACATTAAACCAAGATGTCCCCTAGTATCAAGGATCCATTTTCAAGAAAACATATTTACATGATATTATTATGCGTATAATTCGTTAATTATTAATTATTTTTAAAATAATTGTACGGTCTTTGATGTGAAATGGAATTTTGTATTTACTTTTCAATAATAAAATAGTATTAAGTAAGGAACTAATATTTTGGCAGAAAAGAGAAAAGTGAAAACAGTTTATCATCATTTGTTAGATAATACCACCCACTCATTTGGACATGGATTAGGTGAAGGAATGTTATCTTATTTAGGAAACTATTTTTATGTACACCTTTAAAGACAATGGGGTGGGGTCTTTTGTGTACTAAATGCATTTATAATAAATTGCAACAAATCACGAAAACAGTGAGATAGACAAGCTCATTTGAGAGGAAGCAGTACTATATTCCTAAACTGTTGTTAATAGACATTACAACTGTTGCATAGATTAGCCACCCTGAAAATAACCAAGAACCAGAAAAACTTGTTTTGCGCCTCTATAAAGTTATTAATTCCAAGTACCTTATTTATGAATTCAAGATTATATTTAATAACATTCAGATCTAGTGTTTTCAAATATACTGATGCATAAAATATTTCAAAACACAAAATTAAACACATTTATAAGCTTAGTCATATGCTTAGACAAAAGCATACAACAAATTAAAACTATATTGTTATTTTAAAGTCTCTTAATATTAGAATTCCTTTTCATGTGGTGAATATTCAAAATAATGTAATAAGTGGTAGACCGTATACATAGGAATCATAGAAATCACTGCTTACTATAAAAAGGCAATTCACAAGTGTCCTAATTCCATATACTTATTGTAACTTAATGGGCATATTATCGATTTGAAATTATTACTAATGAAAAATGCCAGTTTGCAATTCACCTGCATTTGTTTCAAAAAATAACATTGTAAACCGAAAACATTAGCTATAATATAATTAAAGTTATTACCAAGTACAGATCAGACGGCAAAGCTTTTACTTAAAATACACGAATAGGGTTTGTTGATATAATGTATTATTATAATTTCATTAAAGGCGTATAAACATGTTCCCTTTATTATCTCTATATTGCCTTTGGATTGCAGTTACAATATATATATATATATATATATATATATATATATATATATATTTTTTTTTTTTTGCTTAGAAACCTTTCTAGATAAGGCATTTAATGGATTATTATGATACATACACTTTATATATATCTAAAAAAATAGTTCACTTAGAAGCAGACATAAGTGCATCCATCTGTAATTAATAAGGAAAGAAATATGTGCCCCAAACGTCTATGTTATATAATATATATATACATTTTAAAATTATTATTCTAACTTTTCGTTTCCATATTCTACCCAAACAATTAAATCAACTTTGCAGGGTATAGGTCGTAACAGTCGGTTAGACTAATCCGATCATTTCACATGTCTCCTCTCGAGGGACTTCTAATCGCCATTATTCTGAAAGCCGCCTTTAAAGCTTGCATCAGATACTGAATTTATTATGAGATATTCGTGCAATAATGTCTATATTGTGACTATAACGGCGTTTAATTAAATTAGTGTGCTGTGACGTGATTGAATAGTGTAATGTTTTTATTGTAGATAATATTTGATTGTATTTTCCCTTTGCTATGCTATATATATATATATATATATATATATATATATATATATATATATATATATATATATATATATATATATATATATATATATTTGTTTATTTATTTATGTATTTATTGTACTTTCATCATTATCTTTCACAAATATCTGACAATATACCTGTATATTCATAGTTTGCTTCCAAATCTAGCGCATGAATATGTATGCTAGGATAGAATTGACGTGGATTTCTAGGTTTAACTTAACAAAATCAAATTTAATATTAATTTAATATTATAATTACAATTTTATATATACATTAGCCTGGGCGTATTTATATGTTTGCTTGTTTGTATGAGTATGTGTTGGTGCATGTGTAAGTATAATATCTCGTACGTGTGTATATGTTCATTTGTACTTGCAGTGTTCGAAATAAGCGTCAGTCCGTTTGCCCCGGGAAAATAAATATACTTGTGAGCTAGTAGAATATGCGTGGTTTTATCTGCGGGGTATATTTGGATAATAGCTAGATTAATTGAATAAGCTCCCGTATTATCGCATGAAGCTGGTGCCATTAATAATCGCGATTGATTTTTTAGTCACACCGGAAACAAAACGAATTTTCCCTCGAACGCGTGTATGATACGCGGTGATTCGTGGCTTTCCGAACTGGTTACATATTTCAGCCAATGTGGAAGCGTGTTATGGAGCAACTAGGGGTCCACTATTTAAATGTCCACCGTTATCCAAATCCAATGCATTATACTTGTGCATCACATCGTGTCTTACACATATTATAATAATTGATTGAGACTGCTGCATTATTATTTGAACTATGTGCATTATGCCTGATGTGACATTGTATTACTAAAATTAGCTAATTTAGCAATTTATGAACGAAAAATGCATTTTTTATAAATAATTTCCAGGCGGATCAAACATAGTCCGGGGGAAGAGGAAATGCCCCCTGATCCCCTACCATATGCTGGGTGCCCTCACCCACGCAGTGCGCCACGAGATCACTCGCGCGCTAACTTCATACTTAATGAAACTTCACAAGAGCTAATAGATTTAACAGTCCATTAGTCATATGGACGATTGATTGGAAATCATTATTTTCTAACCCTGATTTTATAAATATGACAATGGAAGCAAATATTTATAAACCAAATAAGTGTTTTAGTGAATGAGTTAATAAGAATACATGTATAATACTATTTGGTCAAATTAAACATACCTGGAAGTCGGTATATGATGGTAGGGAATAATATATCACGTATGACATATTATTGTTAGTATTGTTGCTAAATTAGGATTTGACATAAATATGTAAAAATGTCACATTTGAGTCACAGCATGGAAATGGTAAAACATTCAATCATCAGCTTCATTATTGTCAGACATGTACAATATAGATTTCGGTTACCAAACAACGAAAGTTTATCAAATTAAATCAAAATATCACATATTATTAAGAATTCATTTTCAAGAATAGCTTATTTATATGTTATTATTCTATGCATAATTCGTTAATTATTAATTATTTTAAAACAAAATTGCACTCTCCTTGGGTATGAGGTAGGTAAATTGTATATACTTTTAAATGACAAAAACGGTATTAAGTAAGAGCTAATATGTTGGTAGAAAAGAAAATGTTATCTAATTTAGGAAACTATTCTTTAGTTATTTGTTAGCCATCTACTTATGGTTAAGGTTATTTTATGTACGCCATTCATGATAATCATGTGGGGTCTTATGTGTACTAAGTTAAGTAATAAAAAGTGCTACAAGTTACGAAGACGGAGTGATATACATAATATTCTAACATAAAGCCAACCTATCTTCCTACATTAATCTTAATAGGTCTTACAATTGTTGTCCAAATAAGCCAACCGAAAAACAACCAAGAACCAGAAAGACTCGAGTTGCGGCAGATTAATGATATTAATTTTATGTACATGAACTGAAGATTATACTGTAAAATCAGACCTATTCTTTTGAAATATGCAGATGCATAAATATTTCAATATACAAAATAAACATATCCATATGCTTAGTCAACTGTATTCAGTATCCTAATGCGAGATTGCTATTTTGAAGTCTCTTGATAGTAGCTTTCCTTTCATATGGTGAATATTCAGGAGACTGTGACAAACAGTAATCCTTCTTAAAAGGAATCACTGCTTAGGGTCCAAAAGTAGTTCACAAATTTCTTAATTCGATCTAACTATTATAACACATTAGTAATTTGAAGCTGATAGTGAAAACCGGCAAAATGCAATTAATATTTTGAAAGCTGAAACACCCACAAGACGTCATAGTATTAAAGTTAGTACATTAAACACATCAGAAGGCAAATCTTTGACTTTACATGCAGGAATACAGTTTTGCGATGGAAATTATTATTGTAATATGGTTAATGACGTATAAACAACATTGCATTTTACCTCTATATTTGCTATGGATCGTAGTTACCCGTTGCTATATAATGCTATAGGTAAGTACTTACAGAAACTTACATAATTCATCCTTATGGTATTTAATGGAATATTCTGATAGAACACATTTTCGGTAAAAACAACTCAATTGAAATTTAACAACTGTATATTGTATTATTACGAAATAAATATCTCTATTCATAAAATTACTCATAGAAAGTACTGATATAATACTGATAGGAGATACCTCCCATAATTATTATTCTATCGAGCGTCCATATTCTCCCAAAATAATTAAATCAACTTTACGCAGCATAAGACCTAACTCTCATTTAGAATAGTCTTGTCATTTTGCATCCTCTCCTCTCGCCATAATCCTGAAAGCTGCCTTTTAAGCCGCTTAAGATAAAGAATTTATTATGAGTACATATACAGATATCCGAGAAATTGTCCATATTGCGGATATAACAGTGTTTGATTTAATTAGTGTGCTGTGGCATGGCTGGTGTTTTGGTGTATTATTGTAGTGAATATTTGATTGAATTATATATATATATATATATATATATATATATATATATATATATATATTAATATTTTATATATATATATATATATATATATATATATATATATATATATATATATATATAATAAATTGGTGTAAAAGCATAAATATATGAACTGATCAATATGTAAATGGAACTTCCCGATTACGTTTTTCGTCGCACAGCTGTCTCAGACTGCAATCAGATGTAGCAAAATATAATTATGCTTAATGCACTCACTGTTTACAAAATATATCTATTAAGAGAGATAAAGAGATATATAGCCACACAAAGTAAACATTTCATGGAGTAGAAACAACATAGACAGTTATACAGATATAAATGGAACAATATAGTCAGATAGGCGCGAAAACAGTCCTAAAACACACACCCAACATACAGTAACAACCAGCTTTTCTTTACATGATTAATCAGAAATATGGTTAGTCATCTAAATCCAACCTCGGATGTGTATCTTCTCTTCCTTCTCTCGAGAGACTTATATTCCTTATATTATGCCACAGCAGTCATCCTATCGACCAGGAGTAAGTACCCTGGGAATATTAGTGTCAAATGAGTTCAGATTAAATCAGACTCACATACGAATGTTCTGTTAGTGAATCGTTGCTATCAGCGAATGAATCGACCTGTAGCTTTGAAACTTTTATCCTCATGCACTAACCTTCACAGATACTTTGAGCAAGTTACTACTAATAAGGCCGAGAATACTGACGTTCAACAGAATGTGATTCTATATCATTGCTAAAAAACATCAAATTTCCATTATTTATCATCAATTAACACGGAAGCCTCCGAAATAAAGCAATGTGATATGTTGGTGGCCAGATTATTCAAATGTCAGGGAATTAATTACACAACCACTCTTAGTTTGCTTCATTAAATTATGTATATAAGTGCTTGTCTATCTGTGTATACGTGTATATGTGTGTGTGTGTGTGTGGGTGTGTGTGTGTGTGTGTGGGTGCTTGTTTGTTTGTGTGTGTGTGTGTGTGTGTGTGTGTGTGTTTTAGCTGTGTATTATAAGGCACAGGCACAGATAATCTCGAACCGTGAATTCAAACTCTGGACGTTTCTTCAGGGGACTAAATCCAGAGTGGCGACTTTTCTTGCTGAGACATGTGTAATGTCTCACCAGTCCCTAAGCCGCCAAGCAAAATCAAAATGCGAATCACCTACAGCCGTGGAGTTTGGGTGTAAAACACCCATGTCAGATCACGGCAGTAGTGAGAATGTTTAGCTTAATTATCTAAGTAGCCCTATTTATAGCTATTTTTCAATTGCTGTATCTTTCTTCAAAGCAATACTATATAAACTATATAACCCAATTGTTACCGTCTTCAAAGATCAGTTTTTACAACGGCAGGCGTCACGAAGCGACTACTATTAAAACTATTTAGCTTAATTGCTATTAAAAGACTGACATCTGCGCTGAAGCAGACCGTATTAGCGCGTCATAGCTTCGATACTGTTTGAACTATGTTATCATTTTCAAACCTGACCTAATTTATGCTATTCTAACTATTGCAGTTCTTAAATGTTATTTATGACAAGCAGATTAGAGCTAATCTTGAATGTCATAGTACAAACTGGACATAACTGGACATAGGAAAGATAATTCTATTCCCACATACAACCAATGTGAATTATATATACAAGTAAACTTGTTATATAAAACACACCAACCGCGCGAACTGTGTCCAATGCCACCGCTCTAGATGCGATGCAGTGTTTCTATTCCTGAGTCAGGAGTACTTATAATGCTTTAAGAGCGTACTGTGCCTACTACAGTCATTTAAATGCTGGATAACCAGGCCAGACACCTAAACGGCGTGCTTCCAAGGACGCAAATAGTACATTGAATATACAGCTCTAGATAAACTTTTCTTGAACGCATAGAAAACGGAACTTTCTCAACCGCAGCATAATATGCCTTGTGATATTTGCTGGATGGTCAGATACCTCATAAACATACAAATTCAATACATACTATGACCTACTCGTCACTCTTATAACAATTTACATCGGCGCTTTAGCAGATGTTATGGCGGAATTGCCGTTCTATATATTAAAATTTTCAAATCAGCCCTAATGTCTACTATATAAACTATAATTAAAATATAGAGTTTTATTAAGGACAAGGAGACTAAAGTTAGCCTTGAATGTCATAGTACAGACTGGACATAACAGGATATAGGAAAAATAATTATATTCACACAAACAACTAAGGTGAATCATATATACAAGTAAACTTGTTATATAAAACACACCAACCGCGCGAACTATGACCAATGCCACCGCTCAAGAGGCGATGCAGTGTTTCTATTCCTGAGTCAGGAGTACTTATAATGCTTTAAGAGCGTACTGTGTCTGCTACAGTCATTTAAATGAAATATCGTCTCGTCAGGAAATAGATGATTGAGAGATGTGTGGTGTGCCAATCAATCAACACAACCTCAAATTATATCTGTTTGTACTAAACTCATTTGATTATTTTTTCTTTCAATATTCTTTATGCCCTTTCTCTAATCCATCATTTGTATATCTAACGATAACGATATATATATATATATATATATATATATATATATATATATGTGTGTGTGTGTGTATGTGTGTGTATGTGTGTGTGTGTATGTGTGTGTGTGTGTGTGTGTTGTTTTCCTTCATTCTTAAAGTCAACACAACGCACAAAAGAATAACGTATTAAGAAACTCAATTCACATTTGATATAGATGTTTTAATACCCATTTTCTGATATATTTATTAAATTTAGGATATTTAGATTTGCATGATTCATCAGAATGTTGCTAGAATATATGACTGGAAATAACGTGTCATAATATTCTACAAATCACGGAACCACAGGTATGAATATTTCTTTGTTAATACTTTATGTAACATTCTGCACTCGTGTTGGTATGACTTAAACTTCTTGCCTGATGCTAATAAATGGTGAACATTCAAGTAAATATAAATATTGATTATTGCAAAGGAAAAATTCCTGTTTTATGTACGGCATACATCTGTAGTATGGCTAGTGGGAAACGATCTAAGAGTAAATATAAAGTAATACCATTTACCTATGAAATTCCCTTATACGTAATATATGTATGTAAAAAGAAGACAAACTCGAGGTACTAACTTCCCAGTAGGCCTTTAATCTTATCTTGTTAGTGTAGATACAATGAAATAGCAATTAACAAATTCAGAATTTAAGTAGCCAATTATAAGCATTATTTAGTCAATTAATATGTATACATTTTATTTACTTTATTAATCAGCTAGCATACAAAGTAGTTATGAAGAGAAATAATTTTAAATTTAATCTCAGGCTTAACATAGTATCCATTAGTGCAAATAATTAAATCATACTGCTTGATCTCTGCCAAAAGTCGGAAATTCTGAAAATAGTCATTTATAAATTTTATATGAGTCCAAATCAGGTTTAGGCTCTATTTCTATAATATAGGTTGTACTTATATTTTGGGACACATGAATCTGCTCTAACTCGACTGTGTTGCTTAATGGAGATACTGTGATTAATAATGTAGTAATTAACACTTCCTTGGCATAGTCTATATGTTGGTGCAGGCATAGAATGAGAAATAGTGTAAGCAACATCCCATGGAATATTTACATTTTTCCAGCGCCTAGATATCTGGGTGTTAAATATTTAACCAATGATGCGGCACATCTGTTTGGAGTTGCAAATAGAAACCAATATCACGGTTAGGGAAACACCTTCTGATTAAACTCTGAGTTATTTGTTGACGAATTTAGTAATATTGTTTCATTAGCTTAGTTAGCGATATCACTGCTTTGGTTGAGTGAAAAAAGGCACTAATTCCAAAGCGAAGAGAAAACTGAGTCACTGGAACAATGCATCATGCATATTTTGGAAGTAGCATGGGATATTAAAAAGTGCCTCTACTGTTAATTTTGCTAATAGGCTTGTTATGTAGAAATTAACATTTGGGTCAGTGAATATATGTCAATCCAGATCAAACTCAAGCAATTCAACCTAATATTGTTCCTATATATATATATATATATATATATATATATAATATATATATATATATATATATATATTATATATATATATATATATATATATATATATATATATATATATATATATATATATATATATATATATATATATATATATATATATATATATATAAATAATTGGGATTTTCTTAATTCGAGAAAAATGGAACACTTAATTAGATAAGACACCAAACTAAGACATGTTTGTTTTTTAGGAATGGCTCAACGTCTAAGTAGTATCACTACTCCTATGGTTTAGGAAAGAGCGTAGGTAACACACGGTTAAAGGTTTGGGATTGTATTTTAAACAGTCATATAGAGAACAGGCCAGTGAAGGCTAAAGATACTCCACGAAATCTTTAATTTATAGTTAATTTTTAATCAGCATCTGAATCAAGCCATTATATGCCCTTTATATATTCAAATACTTACACAAACACATAGCAATCACGTCATGTTAGGTTTACATTTTTATGGACGAATGAAGCAGTAGCCAAATGATAACATTGCAGCTCCGGAGCATTGAACCCGACTCTTAGAGTAACTAACTGCGCTATCACGGCTCTATTACGGCTTGATTATAATACTTACCGTGTCACATAAGTAAGTAGTAGTAAGTAAATATGTTTGCCTCCAAAAGAGATACATGATACAACAGCAATAAAACAGTATGAAAGTAAAATATATGTACGTACATATTGACCAGAATACATTACTAAAACAGTGACATATACGATACTCGGGATAATGGCAACTTGATTGATGCTATCTTATTATTTGCATTTCATAATTCACATTCCTTTGATATGCCGCCTTGCCTATCTATCAAAATGATAAATAAGAGAGGACTTTATGGGTTAAATAGTTATACATTGTGTGAAAATATTGCCAAAAATACCAAACCAAATTATTCCTCGTACGACTTTCCCTTTATCTTTGAAATAAATCGAGGTATTAGTTCATATGTGCAACTGTGTTGTCGTTGATGGTTCTGATATGTATTAAATAATTGTTATTGAACAAGAGTGCCTTTTTCTTAACTTGTATTTGTAAATATGTGCGGTTATAGTATGCGTGTGAATATGGATCGTTGAGTGTCTATGTCTGCGTGTGTAATATATTTTTGTATGTGTGTGTCTTTGCGTGGGTTCGTTGGTGCTTTGAAATGCACATACTCTTTAGTTAGCCTCATAGATAAACATACTTTATCTTCCTCTCTCACATACACACAAACAGATGCACACAGACACATTTATACACATGCACACATACAGTCATACACGCACACACACTCACACATACACATACCTATATATATATATATATATATATATATAAATATATATATATATATATATATATATTAAATTCATATATGTAATTATTTGCACTGTCTCATTCAGGATATATACATATAGTCCTTTCACGAGTCTTTCATTTAACATTGAAGCTTGTATTTAATTCAACGGAACACATCCACTGTAACACCTCGGGAAAGCTTACTGATAAAGACACCAATACATCAACTCCCAAGGGAGCATACAATGCAAGCTGCCACTATAGGCACATTGTATTACTCAGACGCATAACCATAACATCATTGTCAGGTTCTCACTTCTGGCTGAGTGTACCAGTAGATACATCACAGTCTTGTATCTGTAAAGACTCGAACCATTTCGAATACGACGTCTAGCTTTTAACTAAGTGTACCATCACAGCTCGACTTGAAGATGCCGGAGTCCAATAAGTGCTAAATAAAATAATAATCGTTAACCTAATTATATTCCAATATTCATTTTAATATGGCAATATACTTTAGTTAGTATACTGAGACACATAAATACATATATAGCTGTATATCTTATAATATGAGTTGATGTAATAACTCGAAACTGATGGGGAAAACCATTATCACTTTATTTCGTACTTATTTGACCCGGCTACAACAAACACACGGGAAGGTCTGTAAATGAATATTGATGAAACTTATGTTTGATCCAAACGGCTACATACAGCAATAGATACACTTCATTATTGAAGCAAAAAAGTGACACAAGGACATCTCATTTATTAGCGATTAATAATAGCTGTATTTAGACAGCAAGTTTAATAAATTCATCAATATAATTCACATTCAATAACCTAGCAGTACCTGCTGAAACGGATGAAGTTAGATATTGCAAAATAAAGAAACAGAACACGTGTTTTGTATATGTATATGTGTGTGTGTGCGTGTTTCTGCGTGATTGCGTACATGTGGGTGTGCATGTGTGTGCTTACATGATTGATTGTGCGTGTGAGTCTATGTATGAGTGTCTGTGTGTGTGCGTGTTTTATTATATCGAAACAGAAGTCTTCATGCATAAAATAACTCTTCGATAATTATACTGACAATAGACACCTATCACAGTTATTAGTCCACCCTACATCCATATTCTACCAAAATAATTAAATCAACTTATACAACATAGGTCGTAACCGTCAGTTATAATAATACTATCATTTTACATTACATCTCTCAAGTGGCTTCTGCTCGCCATAATTGTGAAAGCTGCCTTTCAGCCCGAAGTAGATACTGAATGTATTATGATTATATAGAGATATCCGAGAAATTGTATATATTATGAACATAGTACCGTTTTATTAAATTAGAATTGTGTGACATGGCTGAGTATTTTTATTTATTTAGTTTATTGAATATTTGATTCCAATTTCTACTTACGTTACTCAAATGGAGCAGACACATATGGTCTGGATTTTAAGGCTTCCCAACTGAGACCAATTCTACGAAAATTTAAAATTTTAAATATATGGCATGTTAAGTGGAGAAAACCTTGTCAGTTGCCTGGCTCGACGAATAACTCCTTTCGCAATAGTGCCACGGCCAAGGTGCGAACTTGCGAACTCGCGCACAGCATGACGATAGCCATAGGTAAATAGTCTCATGCTCTACACATGAGGCCAAAGAGTCGGTTCACCAACTTCTAATGATCTCTTCAGCATCTGGTTAGTCATCTGAATCCGACCTCGGATTTATCTTCCTTTGCGTATCTCCAGAGACTTGAATGCCTTTTAATATGCATCAGCAGTCATCCTATCGACCAGGATTAAGTATCTTGGGAATTTTAGTGTCAAATGCGTTCGGATTAAATCTGACTGATGTACGCACTTTCTGTTAGTGAGCTGTTGCTATCAGCGAGAGAATCGAACCCGGAAATTGAACCTATCGTCCCCATGCACTCACTTTAGCACATAACTTGAGCAACTTATTGGTAATTTGGCATAGGATTATGGTGCTTAACATAATGGGATGTTATATCGCTCCTAGAAATAGCATCGGTTTTCCATTATTTATCATCAATTAGGGTTAATGCCTCCCAGATCAATAAATAGTTGGCTGTGATATATTGGGGGGCAGACTGTGTAAATGTCATGGAATTACTTAACCATTGTTTGTTTGTTTCATTGTATTAATTGTATGGGTGCCTGTACGACTGTGTGTATGTGTATATCTGTATTTTTCTATAGGTATGTGTGTAAGTGGTTGGGGGCAATCCATGGGTGTATGTGTGTATATGTGTGTACGTGGGTATATCCGTGTATGTGTGTTTTGGTGCATTAGTGCATGCGTGCATGAGTTCGTGTGTATATGCGTTTGTGCGTCCGTCCTTATGTGGGTGCTAGCGCGCCCGCGCTCCTTTAATATGTAGGGTGGGCATCACCGACAACTGAACATACAAGTCAATGTCTAAGGTTTACAAGTTCATCGTTTCTAAATTGATAATGAATAGTCACAGCGATCTATTTAACTCTCTTTGTTCAGGTATAATTATATTTCATGTATTCCCTCTGGATATCAACTAAATAGACTTTCATCAGCCAGTGTAGCTCAATAGATGGGATTTGGTAGTCAATTTCATGCTTCGATAAACCCACATTACCTTGTATGCATTAAACCATCCGTCAGTGTTTTGATATATAGTTTAATATCATAATTGTTCAGTTGGCCAAGAAGAGTCAATGTCATGTCACAATTAATCCATATATTGCATAACACCAATGAAAGCAATCATATTATTTTGATGATCGTGATAATCAAATAATAATAATAATAATAATATTATTATTATTAGTAGTAGTAGTAGTAGTAGTAGTAGTAGTAGTAGTAGTAGTAGTAGTAGTAAGAATAGGAATAATCATCATCAGTGTCATCACAATCGTCATCAATAGTATTTAGAGTGCAATTAAATCAAATCAACGACGGACATTAATTTCAGAAATAAAATTGAAAAAGAAACATTTCATTAGAAAGGTCAATGAAGTAATAAATAAATTGACAATCGCTTTCATTATATCCCGATTTGGGCTACCACTAGCTACTCTCATGTTAGCTATTTACTAATGGCTGACCTAATTTGCGATCGATGACGTGTACCCACCCTTCAGAAAGTTGTCAGAAATAATTTTGGCAGCAGCATCTCAGAAAAATAATGTTGAAATTTGACAACATTTCCATTTTTATTCATCTAGTTTCGTTTTCAGATTTCTACACTTGTGACTTTAGGCTGAGAACTACGCGTTCGGTTGACATTTGGACATTACACGGGAAGGTTCCGCCGAATAAACCAATCACGGGATGCCGTTAATTGTACAAATGGATCTTTATAATGGGGACTAATGAACGTGGGACTGCAGTTGGCTCATCGCCTCACCATCACTGCAAGGACGAGCTCATGGGAGCCCCGTTTCGATGTTACCAATGGTCAGTGCAGTGGCGTGATGCCAAATTAGATTCCAAGGTTATGGTCCGGTGTTAGGTCTTTTAGATAAATTGACACATGACGTGGAAAGGTACAATCTAATAGAATCCTATTATTACGGATGTATGTAATCTAGGACACGTCTGTTATCAGCATAATAAGTTTAGTTTCTGAATCAATTTCTGTACTCTCCAGACGTGGATGTTAGCCAGTTTCCGGCCAAAATTAAGTCACCGCCATCCGTATAGAATGGCGGATCGGTGAAACTGCTAGAGGAAAGCTAAGGCGGATCCGAAGGTGGTCTTCTCCGTTGATTCGATTGTAAACAAAACATAGGTAAATCTAGATCTAAATCTATAGATCTAGGCTTTAATTCTTATACTGAAATCAGACAAATATCCAAAAATGGGGTCGGAGGTGATTACAGCTTTCCAGAAAGGCTAGGTGAACTTGTAGCTGCGCCACAAAATAATTCAAGGCGAAAGGGTGAACTTTGATTCTCCCT